>JAMXBD010003668.1:0-108250 GCA_024138025.1 Combretum micranthum | reverse complement strand
TGTTGAAGTAATTAATGGAGTCAAATAAGGTACAGACGATGTATATGAAAAGTAGTTTCAGGTACTACATTGATTAATTTTAAAGTATAGGTATCTAATTGCATATTTTGCTAAAACTTAGATACCATTAACGACATTAACCTTATATGATTTTATGTGAATGTTCATTTAGTTTCTTATGACTTTTGATTTTCTCATACCCTTTTTATATCTCATGTCCATTCATTTATCATATTAAGTATAGTAACACTTTATTTACCTATAAGATATGAAGTATATGTTCTCTATAAATAGGAACTCCCTAACATTGTACAATTATACAAAAAAAAAATGATAATACAATATTATTCTCCTTACATCTTCTTGTTTTCTTTTACATTTTTTCTTTCTTGTGGTTTGAATTTATGCTTTTCGTAATTTTGTATAATAAGGATTATAGAGAATATACCTCTTATTAATTACTCAAAACGTTAATACCTTGAATGAAATTACCTAAAATGTTGATATCTTATGACATTATTTACCACATATATATACATATATATATATATATATAATGTTGTTACTCTATATTGTAAATATAATTGTGCATGTCACGATACTTATAAGTGCATTGTAACATTATATATAAGAGGATATCTAAGAGAGACACACATATTTATCTATATTGGAAAAAGTTGGTACTTGTTATAAGTACCACATTTGGACCGAAATATTACATGTGAATGAGAATACCACGTGTGGATAGAAAAATCACATCTTATAAAAAGTTGTTACTTGATGAAAGTACTACATACAGATGAGAATACCATATATGGATGGAAAATGCCACATCTTGGAAAAAGCTGGTACTCTATGAGAGTATTATATATGAACAAGAATACCGCATATGGATAAAAATACTATATATTGGAAAAAGTTGGCACTTAAAGGCGGTAGTGCATATGATCGAGAATGCCTCATATGGATAAAACTTCCAACGTCTTGGAAAAAAGTTGGTACTCGACGACGGTACCACATATGGACAAGAATACCACATTTTGAAAAAGGTTGGCGCTCAACAAAAATTCCACATATGGACGAGAATCCACATATGTAGAGTTGCAAATGGGCCATGTGGGTCACTCATCCTGCCCTACTTTAGCCTACAAGTTAATCCTGCTTTAACCTGCATTATAATGTGAGCCAAATTTTTTTACCTAGTTTGTCTTATGTAAGTTGATGGTTAAGTGGGTTTTCTCTCTCTCTTTCTTTCAAAAATTTAATATTATAATACAATGATACTATGTTATTTTTTAATTAAAAATAAATAATTTCTTATTTACATATAGAAAAAAAATCTTATTTTCACTATTTCCTTATGGTATTTATCTAAATTATATACATGTAATTTATTACTTAAACATATATTTAAATGATAAAATATTACAAATTGTGTGATCTAACATACCTTCATTAAAAAAATTATCAATACCTTGTCATTGTCAATTATCATCTAAATACAATTCAATTTAAATTTAAATTGAAAGTTTGAAACATAATGTAAAAATGAATAAACAAATAATAACCCAATAAGTTAGAATATTTTTGGCAAAAAAATAAAAATAAATAAATCAAAAGCTTGAAACATGATGTCCATTATCATTTGTCATAATTGTCAAATTGAAAAAAAGACAAAGATTAGGGTTTCATTTTTTAAAATTTATTGTTACTTCTTTTTTTTTTTTTTTATTATTTGTAATTGTAATTTACCTATACATTTATATATATTCAATGCAGGATGGATTGTCCCACTTCAACTTGAGAGTTATATGGGGTATAGGGATGCAACCGGGGCGGGTTTGGGACGGGTCATACAAAACCCGAACCCGCCCCGATTATATAAGGGATCCTAGACCCGAAAAAAACCCTATAGGGTTTTTTGACATGATCCCAGAACCCACCCGATACGACAATCACAAACCCGATAATGACCCGATCCGACCCGATTATATCTTTTTTTTTTTCATTGAAAATAATTTTTTTTGTTATTGTGTCCAAATAAAAATTTGTTTATTGTTGTGAAAATCAATGATAGATGAAATAAACAAGGTTCAAATTGTAGTAACATTAATTATCATTATTAACAATTTGTTCAATCTCTTACAAGAGAGTGTTTATGTCAAAGTTGTCCCTAATGGTATATGTTGGAATATTGAAAATCATTAATCATGGTCATTAGAAGCATCAATAAAAGCAAAGTTGATGTCTAAGATAATTCTATCATATCACAAACATCTACTAAGGAACAAAAATATCAACCATGATTCATGTCCAAATAGCACATCCAAACTTAGTTCAAAGGAAAAAAAAAAAAAGATGAGTTAGTTGACTTAAAGTCCCCACTCCCCAACAAACAAAAGCACACACTAACATTACAATTTTAGTCTTTCACAAATGTTTCCATAGAAGAAAAGAAAAAAAAACTTGCAATCAATAGCTAAAGCTTTCATTGTTGCCTTCCTTCACAATAGCTAAGACTTCCTTCACCAAAATACAGATAGCAGAAAATCATCAAGGATGCCACCATCTCAAACCATAGGTCACCTAGTAAAGTAATAACCAAAATAAAATTATCTTATATGTTATTCAATTAATACAAAATAATATAAAAAGGAGAAATAACTTTATACACCACATAATATTTACTTACTTGATCTTAATCTTCAATATTTAAATTTTTCATCTCATTCTCTAACTCAGTGATGTCAAAACCTACAAGAAAAATTGAGAAAGATTGTATAAAATGCAATGGAAGATATAGGAAATAAAAAACTTTTTCATTAATAAATATTATATAATGAAATTTCTTACTTGTTTTTCCACGCGATAACCAACTCTGGCTACACATCAATGCCTCTATTATGTCTGCATTCAGTCGGCTTCTATGTGTGGTAATTACACGTCCACTTGTACTAAATGCGGATTCAGATGCAACTGTAGAGACAGGAATAGCTAATAGATCTCTAGTTAATGATTGTAGTGTAGGATACTTGCTTCCATTCAATTTCCACCATCCAAGGATATCAAAATCAGTACCCAATTCCATGGCAATACAGGCTCTTCTAGGTAATGGTCCAACTCTGATTTTACTTGGCCATCAAAAGTAACAGTGGTCATGTATTGCACTAACTTTGACTTTTTGATACATTCATTGAGAGCTACATCACCAGTTGGTGAAGCCATTAAAGAAGAATTGCCTGTATTCTTATTTGGACGAGATCTAGCCTTTAGTTGATATTCCTGAAGTAGATCATAACAAGTCTTCCTAACAGTTTCCCTCTCCACAGAAGCCCTCTCACCATAAACAATTGGAAATACAAAGTCAACAGCTTTCAACTTGAAACGTGGATCCAAAACAGTACAAACACCATGATAATATGCACATCACCCAATATTTCTCAAACTTGTCAAACATCTTTGTAGCCATTGTGCTTATATTCAAATCACAAGAGTCTTTCCAATCAATCAAGGCTTCCCTAATTTCAAACACTTTTTCAAAGTAATAATTTGTAGTTGGATATTTTCTACCAGATAAAAGAGTGGTCACTTCATAAAAAATTTCCAACTTCTTACAAATTTCTTCGGCTAAATCCCAATCTTCATCAGTTGGAAGTGACTTGTAATGTTTATCCAAAAGCTGAGCTCTATAAAAAACATCCTTATATGCAAGGGCAGTAACAAGCATTTCATATGTAGAATTCCATCGTGTTTTACAATCTAAGCAAAGCATTCTACAATATGCCACATCTATCTGTTTACATGCCTCTCTAAATTTCTCCACTCGTGATGGTGTCGCTGACCAAAATACAAAACTATCACGGATTCTTTCTATTGATTTTTCAATCACATTGACACCCTCTTTCACAATCAAATTTAAGATATGAGCACAACAACGCATATGGAGTACCTGTCCACGAAGAATCAGATCATCCTTTCGCAGCTTCATAAGTAAAGCTGTGATCATTGCATCGTTTGTTGAACAATTGTCTACAGTGATTGTAGACAATTTTCTATCCAAGCCCCATTTCATTAATGCATTGAATAAGCAATCACCAAGAGCTTCACTTGTACGTGGAGCTGGAACATACACAAAACTGAAAAAAAAAATGTAAATATAATTAAAGGGAAAGTTAATTTCAATGATGTAAAGATAAGAGATATATAGTAAAAAAACTTACTCCAATAGTCGACTCTGAAGAATCCAATTGCTATCAATAAAATGTGCTGTGATGGTCATGTATCCTCTTTTTTGATTTGATGTCCACATGTCTGTTGTTATTGCCACTCGAGAATTAAGCCCCTTCAATAGGAGTCTTAACTTTTCCTTCTCTGTGTGATAGATGTCAATTATCTCTTTCCTCATGGTGGTGCGGCTAACATTATGAAAAAGTGGTTGAATGCAATGAATAAACTCCCTAAAGTACTCGTGCTCCACTATTGAGATTGGATATTCATGAGCAATAATTGCCATTGCAAGTTTTCTCCTTGCAGCTTCTTGATTAAATGTCCAATTTCCTAATGTACAACCACTTCCACCATCAACGGATTTCCTCTCAATCGATAAAAGACATTGCTTTATGTCTTTTTGCTTGGTCTTCTGTAGACACCTTTTTAAATGATTATGCAAATGCTTTGTTCCATTTGTACTATTTGCTTTCAATTGTTTCTTACAGTGTCTACACTCAGCAACATCATCCCCATTAACAGTTTTCTTCACCATCTCATTCCATACAATAGAAGTTAACTTACGTTTGTTAGGGTTATTACTCTCATCAGCAGTACTTGCTACTTGAGAACCAGATGTATTTGTTGGTCTTGCAGAACCCACATCCTCAGTTTCTAATGGAGATGGAATTTTCTCAACATCATTATCATTCCCTTCAATGTTCACCTCAACTTCAACTGCATCCATGTTTTCTACATTACATAAAATGCAAAACTCATACACAATCTCAATCATACATGGTAAATGTAGAATTTATAACACAAACCAGATTGCTCAGGTTAATAAATACCATACTTATAATGTACAAAATAATTGATTGATTGAAAACATTTAGTGAGGATCATACCTATAATTACAATCAACTCTCCGTAATTGATACTGGTTGTCATAAAATGATTAGCAAGAACAAAGTTTCATTATAAAGAAACACTTAAAACTTAGATTCTTATTTCAAATACTATAGCATTATCGTTTGACACTATGGACAACTTCTTTCTCTAGGAATATTGACTTTCCTTTTCCCTCTCAACCATCTAGGAGCGACCTGTCCCAAAAATCCGAAACTGAAACCCATCCATTCAAACCATTCCGTACTTCAACATAAGACTCGGTGAAGATCCAGAATAGAAATCAATGGAAAATGAAAAACGTATGGACATAATTCCTCCTAACCTTGATGATTTCGCAAGCATTGAAGCCATACAACAAATCTCTTTATCTCAAATTGGATTCATTCATTTTAAGTATCTTGTAACAACATCAAGAGGAATCAACATTCACCAACGAAGGATAAAAAAACAGATAGAAGATGGCATCAGATAAAAAGCAAGCCACACAACTTTGATTTTCCATCAGAGGATACATTCAGTAACTTAATATATATATACACGAATACTGCATTTACATCAAACGGAAGCCAATGTGTGGACGAATTCATAAGCATCAAGCCAACCATACTGCAACGATCCATGACCCTTAGCTGAGTGATCAGGTATCTTGTAAAGGATCTTAAATGTCTTAGCATTAACATTATGGGATAGTATCTTTCAGGGACATGAATTAGCAGAGATGAGTTGTTTTAAGCTGTCGAGCTTGTATTCCAAAAATCCGAACAGATCAACAGAAACAAAATAAACAAATAACAAGAAAAAATGAAAATCCCAAACTACTAAAATAGCCTATTCAAATGTGGAATGCAGCAATTATTGGACCTGTGGTGGGGGATGATGTCGGTGTTGTCATTCGTTGGTAACCTCGTGCTCGTCCCGTCGTCCGTCGGTGTTGTCTCCGATGCCGTCCGTGACTCTCGTCACTCGTCTGCCCGACTGCCCTGTCCTACAAGAACAACAGAAGAAGACGATCCATCAAGATGTGTGTGTGTGTGTGTGTGTGAGAGAGAGAGAGAGAGAGAGAGAGAGAGAGAGAGAGGAGGGAGGGACAGAGAGAGAGATAGATTACAGGTGCGGCTAGGCCGCTAGGGTTGTAAATTTGGGTGGAGCCGTGGAGGACTGGAGGAAGGAAGGAGAAGGAGGAAGGTCATGTCCTGCGTCCTGTTGTGTTTTGTCTAGTAGTGTAGTGTGTAGTGTGCGTGTGTTCTGTGTAGTGTGATGTGGCAGCAGCGCGTGTGTGGTTGTGGTCGAACAACAGGCAGGGGTCCTATATGCGGGTTTGATGGCGCAGCTAAGGGGTTTGGTGGTCAGTCCGCGTAGATCTGGCCTTGTAAAAACAGAGGCATAAAAAAAGGTCTCTCTGGTTCCGTTGAGAAGGTGGTGTTGGCCGCTGGTGACTGGTTGGTAGGTGGAGGTGCTGACTGAGTTGAGTTATTGAAACTCGGTTTTGTTCTTGGTATCGGGTATCGGAGTGGGTTTATGAGTTCAAGTGACAGCAGTGGTTGTGGTGGTTGGGTTTTGGTGTTCGGCGGATGGTTGTTGGAGTGGTGATTGTGAGTTTAGCTGAGGGTTCGGTTCTAAAATTGGAGATGGCGGTGATTTGGTGGTAGCATGGGAGGGGCTGTCTTGTGGAGTGTGGAGAGTGTGACTTGTGAATGTCATACAGCTGGAGGCCTGGAGCTCACTGCTCAAAAATTCCAAATTTGAAATTCACAATGTCTTGTCCTGTGTGAGCCGTAGCATCCTCTGCTGCTTGGCTGAGTCGGCTCTGTGTGTTATGTTTTTTTTTTATTTCTCGGGTCGGGTTTTTATCGGGTCCATATTATTTACCGAACCCGACCCGAAACCCTATAGGGTTTTCTCTATTGGTCCCAAAACTCGTCCCGAGACCCTATAGGGTTTTTAGCGGGTCGGGCGGATCGGTACCTATAACGACCCGCCGGGTTGCATCCCTAATGGGGTAGGCCAAGATGACTTGCACATTAATGTAGGTTGAAATTTTTAGCCAACCCATTTTCTTTTATAGGTAAAACATGTTAACCCGCATAAAAATCACCCTGCTTACATGGCCTTACATAATCACATCTTGAAAAAATTGGTACTCAATGAAAGTAACATATATCAACAAAAATAACATATCTTGAAAAAGTTGATACTTGACAACAGTAGGACTTATGGATAAGAATACCACATACAAACAAATATACTGAATTTTAAAAAAATTTGGTTTTCGAGAAAGTACCACGTATGGATGAGAATATCACACATGAACACCACAACTTGAGAAAAGTTTGTACTAGCAAATTGGGTCCACATATGACACTCTAATTTATATTTGGTCCTTTCATCATGAAATATCCAAATAATAGGAACAATAACAATAAATATATATTAATTATATTAAAGGGCAAGTTGTAATTGTCGTTTTTAAAACATGGGCATATTTGCTATCTCCAATTTTTTTTTCAAAATATTGACAGTTATAAATGTATAAAATTATATTTTAACTACCTTCTCTTGCTTGCCTTTTAGTTCTCCTTCATCTTCCCTTATATACGTTGTAGATATCCTCTCCCTTTTCTCTGACAACCTTTTAAAAATCGTTAAAAGCTATTAAGAAAACAATACGCTAAGTGAAATTCCTTCTTTTTCTTATCTTTTCTTGAAGAAACAAACGTTTAGATATAGAGTTATGAAACTTTGGTGTTAACATCAAGATGTGACAAGAAAACAATGAATTCTTTAGAGAATTCTTCAGGATTCTTTAATAGAGAAAGATTTAGAAAGTTAAAACATAAAAGAATTAATAGATTCTTGTTAAGGTAACATAATTTCTATATTTAAGATTCAATCTTTATGCAAGGTCTGTTATGATGAGTGTTTAAGTTTTGAAGAATAGTTTAATTTGAATCATTAATTGTGTTTTTATTTTGGGAACAAAGAAAATCAATGTTTTCTAAAAATTGCATGAAAACCTATTTTGGTCCTGTACGAACTCGTACATAGCTTATGCAAAATGGTCGTGTACAATAGGTTTCCACATGGTTTTGTACACAACTTGTGTACAACTCTATTTTTCTAAAATTTGATTTATCCTTCTAAAAAACACTTGAAACTTGTTCAATTAACTTCTTTAATGTTTATTATTACTTTAAAAACTCGAAGCCTTATTAATATCAATTAATTACTATTTTTCATTATTTTCTCATTACAATTTATACTTTTAACACATATATGCAAATATTTTATATAAATACCCACTTGAATGTTAGTGTAATATACAAATAAATTAATCATAGTGAAGGGTAGTAATGTAATATATTGTTGTTTAAGAAGGTAATTTTGTCTTGTAGCAGTTGAAATTGAACCTGAGGAAGTTGTTTGTGAAGGAGTGGAAGCGGAAGATGAAAGCTGGATCTAGGCCACTGACCTTGGATCATGAGTTGATGGTGTGAGTTTTGGCGTTGAGATAGCAACTTTTGTCAAGGCAACACTGGCTTAAGGCCACCAGTGTAAAGTTAAAGGCTGCCAACGTAAGTATTCTAAGCCACCATCTTAACATTGGCTTATGATGTAGGTTTTCATCTCTTAGTGTTAAGTCGCCTCTGAGTCACCATCTTTGTTTCCAACCTATATCTGATGAAAAATAACATCTTTTCTTTGTGTGCTAGGGTTTTCCAATCCCTATATATTGCCATCGGTCCTTTGTTCATACTCACTTCTTCTCCTCAGTGTAAAACCTAGGTAAGTGGGTTCCTCTCTAGTTTTTTTTTTTTTTCAATCTTTTGTTATGATCTCTCTAGTAAAGGTTGTTTCTTTGATTTGAGGAATAAAGTTGGTGGAACGATTTCATTGGAGATCAAAACCTTGAGTTGTGATTGGTGATTTGGTTCTACAGTAAAAAAGGTATGAGATCCAAAGCTTTGGGTAAGTATGAATCCATTCAATCTTTGTTATTTAAAGATGAGATCTTTTTTGATAGTTAAATTATTTTTGATTGAGGATTTTAGGGTTTTGAGGAGTTTTGGAGAAATCTGCATTTTAGGGGTTTCGTTGTTTGGTGATCTTAGAAGACATGTGTGTAGATCTAATGTTGTAAATCTTATGCTTTTAAATTGTGGATTTTAGGGTTAGGTTTTATCACCAATATGAAATTGAATTTTGATTTGATATATGTTGATGATAAGATTTCTGGTGAAATTAGGGTTTATAATCTTTTAAGAGGATTTGTTGGTATTGGAGTTTTCTGAAAGAGCTGATTCAGGTACGACCTTTCTTTGCTTGCTTTTTATGCTTTTAGGGTTAGAAAATA
This sequence comes from Combretum micranthum, assembly GCA_024138025.1. Lineage (NCBI taxonomy): Eukaryota > Viridiplantae > Streptophyta > Magnoliopsida > Myrtales > Combretaceae > Combretum > Combretum micranthum. Next base: position 98,781 of record JAMXBD010003668.1, on the reverse strand, counting down.
AATTGGTTAAATCTTATTAGACATATAATTGAAAGTGTGTTGCTTATGTTTGGCTTTGGTTAGTAAAGATCATGCAAAGTATGATACTAACGAGGTACCTTGATGATGATCTATGCGTGAGGTGTCTCGAGTGGACTCGTGCATAGAGATGATTCTAATAGATTAGGAGTCGTGCCAGCTTAATTATGGTATACAACAATGTGTGGGGAGTACCCAACATCAACATATGTATATAAAGTATTTTATATAAAGGCTTGTTTATCAGGATCATGAGTTACTCCGAGTTTAGGACTATATGCATATGGTTCTAAACTATGTTGTTTGTATGACTAATCATAGATAATAACCTGTGTTTTTGCTGCATTAGTTTTAGGATTGTATGATATTTGTGTATTGCATGCTCATGTGTATTTTTTTTGTGGTATGACGTATGGGCATTTTCGCTCATTCCATTATTTTTTAGGTACATGTGATGATGATATTGTTTATGACTTGTCCGGGTATGATCTATATGTTGGTCATGAGGATGGTGATAGTGGACTTGACTATCCAACTGAGAACCAGTAGACCTTGGACATTGGAAATAAGAGAGAGATAAGACTTTGTGAAGTTTTTGAATGTTATCAGTTATTAAAAACTTTATGAGACTAGTTTATTTTTATTTAGTCTGATGATATGTAGTTTTGGATTTTTAATAGTTTATGTTTTCTAGAAAGATTATTTTATGTGATGTTTTAAAGTAACCATGTGTGAGTTTTGGTGATTACCTTTGGTATAATTTGTAGATCATATTTTTATAGCTTGGTGTATTCTTATGAAGAGAAAGACACATGGCGAGTTGTAATGCCTTTAATTTAAGGCGTTGCAATTAGAGTAAGAGAGAGAACCTTAGAGAATGTTATTTGGAATAAGTTGAGAAATGTAAAGAGTTTAGACACCTCTATGTGTTGAAGATCCAGGTTAAAGTTTTCTATCAAGTGGATTAAGTTGAATAAACTATCCAGGTACACGTATACTTTTCTTGATGCTTGTGCATGTTTAGGATAGAATCTTAAATAGATTAATTAACTATCCAACTAAATAAATGTGCTTGTTGCTTGTGTGTGGCTACTGGTAATAGGGGGAGAGTATGCTTGATATTATCGCGGCAACCCGATGATCCATGTGTGTCGGTGTCCCCTATGGAGTTGTGCATAGAAATGATCTGGATAAATCTAAGTGTTTCGGTTTCGAGAATATTGGGGAGTATCCAATATTCATGTTTTGGACTTTTGGATGTTAGAGAGTGCCCAACATCATATATATATGTATATTATAATATTTATACATGTTTTGGGATACTGAGTTATCACTTTATTAAGTATTAGGCTAAAGGATAAAGATAATCAAATGATTTGTTTAATTCATATGATTGTGATGCATGTGGGTTTGTTACTGTTTGTATAAGCGCATGTGTTTGTTGGTATACCGTACTGGGCTTTGGCTCACTCTTTTGTCATTTTTAGTTACATGTGATAATGTGTTGATTGTTATATTGCTAGTTGGAATAGGATAGGGGAATGGGATTGTCACTAGCTTTGAAGACCTTCAAGAATAGAAACATGGAACATGTAATGGTTTAAGTATAATTGGTCTAGATAGTGAAATGTGTTTACCGTTTGTTAGCAACACTTAGTAAATTTAAAATACTTATAGTTAGTAGAGTTCCTTTCTCTAAAACCATCTTTTAGGTTAAATTATATAGATTATAAGATAGTACTTATATGATAGTTTATGAATTCATGTATTTGTGTTTGAAACTATTTGAAATCTTTGACGAAATAGAGCTTTTGGAGCTAATTATGATATTATGGTGGACAATACTAGGTTCTGAGCCTTTGCGTGTTTATATTAAATATGGATACGTGACGGGTTGTAAATGACCCTAAATTTGGGCGTTACACATCCAGTACTAACATTTTTCAAGTGTGATATTTTTGTTCATATGTGGTACTTTTATTAAGTATTAACTTTTGATCAATGTGATGCATTCGTTCATATATGGATTATTGTCTAAATATGATACTTTTATGACTGTATGGAATAAGAGAAGAGTTGAATTACATTATTAATTAGGAATATAATAGATTCATAATGTCAATTACATTATTTATTTGGTATAAAAATTAAAACAAATAATTATTAGAGTAAAAGTAAAATATCTACAATACCTCTTCTCTTTGTTATGGAGTTGATAATTGTGATAAAAATTGAAAAAGTAAATTATTGAATAATAGTTTATGTGTGGGAGCCTGCAAGGACATGGATTGTTATTTATTATTTTGCATAATAATAACTCATTATGAATTTTTATTTCATTCAACTAAACACTGTAATAGTAGGTTTTACGTAAAATGATGATATAATGAATAGCTATTCCCTTCAAGTGGATGAGTTGTTAATGAGTACTAACCTGGTTTAAATAGAGTATCTTCGCTGAGTGAAAGACCATTTTGACCTTTCTTAGAAAAAGAAATACTAAAATAGAAATGATAAAAAATTAATTACTAAAATAGATTACTAAAATCACGTATTGGAAATGTGAGTTTAGGTTAAATACAACTCGCATTAGAAACATATGAGTTTTTACACATGTCTCACATTAGGAACACACAGGTTTTATACATGTCTCGTAATAGAAACATGCAAGTTTTTTAGAAAAAGTAATACACATTTAAAACATGCAAATTAGATTGACTATTTTAGTAATTAATTTCAATTAAAAGCCTATTTGGTGAATAATTAAAAGAAAAAAGTTCAAAATTAAAAAAAAAAAATTAGAAATTGGAGAGAAGAGAAGACAACAAGATGATGAGGAGTAGGATAGCAGAGGCTGAGAAGAAAACTTGATCATCAACCACACACGGGGGCAAGAAAAACCCAAACCATTTTTTCAGGGATCAAAGAGAAAAGACAACCTTAACCGTTAAAGATAAGATTAGTTTATTTCATTTCGTTTCCACACTTCCCAATTCGTTTCTCTCACGTCACCTTCATCATCCCCATCCTCTTTCTTTCTCTTACTTTAAACTACAATCCCCATTGAGACTTATTTATTTGCTTCTCTCAGAAGTCACATTTTTAGCTGCCCCATCGCAAAACCTATAATTATAGACTTGTAAAAGTAATAGCGCAAAGCCTTTTTTTAAGTAACTGAAGATGCAGCCAACTGTGGAAGCCAATCAGCGTATTGCTAGAATCGCTGCTCATCTTCACCCACCTAATCTCCAGGTCCTCTTCTACATCACATTTGATTTTTCAAAAATTGATTTAGGTTATAGCCTTTTCTGGGTTGTCTCTTTTTACGCGTTTTGATCGCTAATTTTGATTTTAGAATAGAATCTTTTTGCTTCTAAGCCTGCAATTCAATGAACGGTTTGGTTCTTTTGTTCTGTACCAAGTATTGATTTTGCTGATGACTCTAGTCTATGTTATGTGGAAACGATAAAGTCACCAAATCCTTATATTTGTATTCCTTCTCTTGAAGTCATTTGGTGCAATATGGTGTCTTACAATTAAATCGTATCACCGAATCGTATTGATAGGCGTAATGGGTATCTTCGCGAGTTGGGGATTTGTTAATGTTAAAAGCAGTTTTTTGCTGTCTGGTTACTGACTGCTTTGGTGTTAACTGTTCTGTTTTAATATCAGATGGAGGAATCTTCGGGGTTGAAGCGTGCGAATTGCCGGGCAAAGGGCGCAGCACCGGGATTCAAAGTTGCTATCTTGGGAGCTGCAGGTGGGATTGGGCAGCCCTTGGCCTTGCTGATGAAGATGAATCCTCTTGTATCGCTTCTTCATCTTTATGATGTTGTCAATACACCTGGTGTTACTGCAGACATCAGCCACATGGATACTGGTGCTGTGGTAGGTCACATACAGTCAGGTCCACAATATCATCTTTGTTCGACTACTTTGAGTGATAGCAAGAAGAATGAAATTTCAACTGTAAAATGTCAGCATCTATGTGTATGCTCAAATTAAAATAGGAAGTGTATATACCCCATTGTTTGTTAATATGGTTGAAGGATACTTAAAGGTTGGAAAGGTAAGCTTTTGTTTGTGTATCTACCAAATTTTATTGCAGATTAGACCGGTAAAGTTATAACTTATAAGAAGACTATTACCTTTTATGCGCAATAGGGGATGTAACACGGTAGTATTTAGATGGTAAGCAGGATGCCTAATGTTTTTTGCATCTACAAGGACATGCTTCTGTTATTTATTCAAGTCTTTTCAAATTATCTGAATTGACCATTGACCCTCTTTTTTTAATGAAATTCAAATTTAACTAATTACTTATAAGTGTTTAAGGTTGAGATCTAGAATGGGATCCTTCAAAATACCAGATGAAGCACGCAAAGTAATTATATTATTTCAATATTCAGGTGCGTGGATTTCTGGGACAGCAGCAGCTTGAGGCAGCTCTAACAGGAATGGATCTTGTCATTATTCCTGCTGGAGTTCCTAGGAAGCCAGGAATGACAAGGGATGATCTGTTCAACATCAATGCTGGAATTGTTAGAACACTTTGTGAAGGAATTGCTAAATGTTGCCCAAATGCAATTGTCAACCTGATCAGCAATCCTGTTAACTCCACTGTCCCAATTGCAGCAGAAGTTTTCAAGAAAGCTGGCACCTATGATCCAAAGCGGTTGTTGGGTGTCACTATGCTTGACGTGGTTAGAGCTAACACATTTGTGGTATGTTGCTCTTTTGTTTGAAAGTGTTGCTGAAACAAGTAACAGATTTGTTGTATCCAGTACTACGGCATTATCTATTTTATTGACTTGCAAAGGGAAGGACATCAGTTTGCCCTAGTGCTATCCATGCTTTACAATGTAACTTTACAAGTCATAATTTGTTGTTCAGTTTTCTCCCTCTTCTGCTAAGCTATGCCGTCATTATTATTTCCAGGCAGAAGTATTAGGTCTTGACCCACGAGAAGTTGATGTTCCAGTTGTTGGGGGTCATGCAGGAGTTACAATATTGCCTTTACTCTCTCAGGTATGTCTTATATTATAATACGATATTGGATAATGACACTGAACACTAGCTATACAAACTTAATTCTCACTTGATGCATGGCTTTCAGGTTAAACCTGCTTCCTCGTTTACACAGCAAGAAATTGAGTACCTCACTGATCGCATTCAAAAATGGTGGACGGAAGTTGTTGAGGTAATTCTTGTTTCTCTTTTTATAATCTCTACTTCTCTGCATAGGCCTCAGTCTTAGAGTTGTGCTTTTGCTTTTCTGTTTCTTAGAGATTCTTTTTTTGTACCAAAATCTCAATGCAGTCACATCCGTATCTAAGTTCTATACGGAATCATTTCTTTGAACTTCTTATTTTTCAGATACATTTGCACCTTTTTTCACTTCCTGGAGACATTGATTGAAATTCTTAGACATGGAAAATCAGCAACTTGTCTAGTATTATCTTGTTAAGACAATTTGCAGTGATGGGTACATTTAATCCTATCTCCCTTGCGTTGTTCCTTTTCCTTTTCTGCAGCTTAAGTTTTTAGATCTATATGATTTTTATTTCTTTTTAACCTTTTTTGGATGATTTTTATACTTAAAGAAGAAAACGGAAAAGCTGAAGCTTGACAGTGTTGCATATCTGAGTATATAAAGCTATTTTTGCCTATTTCATACTCTGATAATTGTTAAATGTTCTTTGAAATGATGAGAGATTTGGATTTGCTTTGACTAAATTGCAAAAGAGCTATGAACTACAGTAAAACAATCTAAGCAGAGTGCAAATGCATCAAATTTGCAGTGGGTTTGTACTATATGCTGTCTTATGATTCGTCATGATTTGTTGCATGGAACCAGTGGTTTGTATAATGTAGGCAGAGTTTGCATGAAACATTCCTATAGCCTTGTTATGTACTACCACTGTTCCAGTTAGTCATTAGATTGCTTCAGCTCTAGATTTTTTTTGGAGTAAGTACATCAAAAGGTATCAAGATATGGGGAAAAGTTCATTTAAAGTATTAATGTTTTAAGTGGTTGAAAAAATGAATCAAAGTTTGATAGTAAATTCATTTAAGGTATCACCGTTTTAAGTGGTTAAAAAGAGGAATTAATGTTTCGTAAAATAGGACAGACAAGATATCCATAATTGACCGTTGATGAAAATTAAATGAAAAATAATTTAAACATTAATACCTTAAATGGATTTTACGAAACGTTGATACCTTATTTGATTCACTTAATCAAATTTTGAGTAATCTTTTTAACCACTTAGAACAGTAGTGTAATTTACCCAATTTCTTTGTAATCAATTGGACATCCTAGTGATTGCATTTATATTCATAATGTGGCAAATGATTTGAACTCCCAGTCCCAGGCACCTTTCCCATGAAAACCAGTGTTTGAGACCATCTTATCATCTGGCGCTGCTTGTCTATAAAATTCCCAAGTCCAACATGGCCATGCCACCCCTTTGTTGATGAAGCAATGATGACTACCATACATATTCATCTATTAATTTCACACGAATATTTTGACATAAAGGAATTCTATAAATTCAGATAGCACTAGCTAGCCATTTCTCTGATCTTATGTATCTATGCTGTTCCATTAATATAACTTTCAACTGCTTTTCCTCATTGATTCCTTCTTGCATGTATTTACACCACCCATATAAGTTGTATGTAGAGCTCTCAAAAAATCTTAAATATTGTCTTGCAGGCAAAAGCTGGAGCTGGTTCTGCAACTCTGTCAATGGTCGGTCGGTCTTCATTTCTCATGATACAGCCTTTCCTTGCTGTTTGTGCAATCTGAAAATTCCTTAGTTCAAATGTAATTGCAGGCATATGCTGCTGTGAAATTCGCAGACATGCCTTCGTGGATTGAGGGGTGATGCTGGAGTTGTTGAATGCGCCTTTGTTGCTTCTCAGGTATGTTTCATCTATCCTAGTGAAAAATTCTTTTGCCTATCCACCACCAATTGTTCTCCAGACTTTTGCTTCTGGACATCATTGAATGATATTAGTCCTGTTTTCTACTTCCAAAAACAGGTGACTGAGCTTCCTTTCTTTGCAACCAAAGTACGGCTTGGGCGTACTGGAGTAGAGGAGGTTCTCCCTCTTGGTCCCCTGAGTGAATACGAAAGGTCTGGATCTCTCTCTGTGAAATGTTATAAGTGATGAGCATGCATCAGTTGAATACTGAAATTTATTTTTTTTTTTGGGGGATTGTCCTCCTGTAGAATTGGCTTAGAGAAGGCAAAGAAAGAGTTGGCGGCGAGCATTCAGAAGGGGGTTTCCTTCATCAGGAAATGAGCGCATGAAATTAATTCGCCATAGCGCTTACTTTAAAACATGTTCGGTCAAGAAGTCCAGATTCCAGGAAAATAAACTGTACTGAAAGTTGCGTGAAAAATGAGTATCTTCCTTGAAGCGAGACATAGGGAAGCACATACAAGTTTCATACGATGTGGTTTCATGCAAGGCACTAAATAAAGTTGTAATGTAATAATTAGCTTCACTCGATGAGCCGCGAACGTAAATATTTTTTCCCTCTTGATCCCAAGTTAAGCACATGTATGTATCACATTAAACTTTCTATTTGTGGTTCATGAATCGTCTTGTCAGCTTCAATACATCTGTCAAATTCAGATAACGTCCAAAACAATTTCAATCTTCTTATACCCTATTGATGTCTACTGTAACCCTGTTTATAACTTACCAGTCGGATCAATGGTAGTCATGTTTGCTAATGGACCAAATTGTTTCCTTCAAATCAAATACCAGTCTGTGTCTGTTTAATAATCAGTATTCAGCCCGTTTGAATCAAAATGTATATTATATCCACTTGACATTTGTTCACAATTTCCTTTAATTTCGGTGTAATTTCTATGAGACGCTCCTTTAACTTCAATTCGTAAATTCTCGATTTATTGCGCCATCCTTACGTGTTGAGATTTGTGGTTGGTAATATTTGAGTTTAGACAAATATTACAAATTTTAAACCATTATTATCAACGATTCACTCATTGAGTGTACAACAATTATCAGTTTCTGCAAACGACTGATCTTACTAGGGTTATGTAGGAAAAGTACTAAGAGGCAAATATAGTACTACCTTAATTGACGCATTACGTTTTCAATTTCACAAATAATATTTAACTAATTAACTATGTAATAAAATTATGGATCAGTTTGGATTGTTTGATTTTTATTTGTATTCGATCTGTTTGATCTTTTTATGAGTAAAAATATTTATTTTTGATCTGTATTTATTTCCTAACAAATATCTATTTGAAAATGATAGAAATAAAATGGTTAAATGACCAAAAAATAATGAAAAAACAGGCTCTAGAGTTATTTATTGTAACATTATGAAAATTAAAGGTATACTAGTGGTAAATGTTAAAGTTTAAGTGTCTATTTTTTAATATAAAAAAAATAAATACATACTAACTTAAAAATTAAAAAAAGATTTGGGGATATGTTTTAATATTGCAGGTTATGAGATTTAGGGATACTTTATATTCTTATCTTTGTAGATTTTAAATGTTATGAAATAGAGACAAGTGATAGGAATCTCCTCTATTGCTTTTGGCAATAGCATTTTGAATTCCCCATCAACCATTAATTAATAATTGAACTTATACTAAACATGGAACAATGCTTCAACAATAGTTGCATGTGGCAACATTTTAGACTGTTTGGGTGAAAAACTACCTAAATAGAAACTGAAATAATTTTGAATTATATAATTACCAATAAAAAATCCTATCTACTACATGTGATTTTACTTTTAATAAATAAATCATATGAACAAGATGCGATTTAGTGATTTTACTAGAGTTAATTGTTAAATCATATCTTGTTCGTGTGATTTAGCTATCCAAGTCTATTTGCATTTTATGTGTTGTAAGACATGATTTTATATTAATATTTTAGTAATCACTTTTGTATAATTTATATTTACAATTTTTTTTGATGAATCGGTAATAAGATAAATTTCCTTCCAATTTGACACCATTTATGATGTGATATTTGGAGCTGGTATAAAAAGGAATGTGTGAAAAAATGATTAAATACTGTTTAGTCAAGACGAATAAATGTCTTTCGGCCAAAAAAAGAGAAGATGAATAAATGTCGCCTACTATTGGGATAGGCTTCTAGTGGACTTTTGATCTTAAGTGGCCTTTGGAAAATATGTGGAATAGCTATGGGGCTCAGAAGAATTACACTGGCTTGTTCCAGTAATCTATATTGATGTGACATGTTTGAAATATTAATTTTTTGGACGATGTTTGGAATAATCAATGCGCGAAAAAATGTTGTCATCATATTTGAGCTCATGACAAATGTTGCCTTGCATTGTGAATTCGACTTCCCCACAGATAGCCAACATTTGATTAGTTGTGCACATAACCCCATATAGCCAAAACCCAAGTAGTTGTGCGTACAAAGTTTGGGTTTAATCAAGTACATAACATGTCAATAAATTGTTGCAAGTTGCATAAGCAAATGTAAAATTACTGCAAGTTGCATTAGTTCTTATATATTGTCTTAAAAATTTATTCGTTCACAATTTTAACCCCAATCTTTGCATTTCATGATTAAACCACTAGCATGCAATTCACTAACCAATGGATTTTAAAATATAAATTGAGTATCTAGTGCATACTTTTTTACTAGTTTTCTCCATAACAATGCCTTATCTCTCTCATTATTATCAATACTTGAAGAAAAAAGAAAATATGAAAAAAAAGTTACTTTATTTATTAGATTATTAGCCAGTATATACATGAGCTTCACAGATTTTTCCCCCTAATACTACACGTAGCAAAATATACTATTCCAACAAATTAGGAGATATAGCTATTTATGCCCAAATTTAGGTGAGTTTGAGCTCAAAATCTTAATAAATAATATGATAAATTCGTTAATCATGTTTTGAAAATTTAAATTAATTACTATTGACATGTTTAATAGATGTGTTTATTATTTAGATCGAACTTGTCTATTATTTCAATAAACCTAGAATAAATGTAAGGTAGTGAGAAAAAAAAAAAACATACAAAAGCATCACATAAGTTTAGATATCCCCATGTCATGAACCCTATGTGTGACCAACCTAACCTGACCTAGTTGTCCAAGACCGGACTTGGCTGGTTTGAATCGGTAAGGGACTCGTTTGGTCCCTTGTTGTAGGCCGGTTTACTGGTCACGAACCATAGGCTTGGTTCCAAGAGACAAAAATTACAAAAATAAAATTAATAAGATGTAAATAAATACAAAATAAAAAGAAATGCAAAAATTTCAAAAAGTAAAAAAACATTAAATTTCCATATGAATAGAATTATTTGTTATCTATTCATAGTATTAAACGCATTGTTGATATCATCATCACAACAAATAAATACAACTTTAAAACATGGTTGTTTACTTTTTATAGAGTTTCATTAAGAGAATAATCTCATCTTAAAAAATACAGGTTTTTGCTGAACTTGTGTGTTTAGCGCGTGTTTTTTATGAGGAAATTAGTAACACAATTAGCTATTTAATAGTGTTAAAGTTACACCTAACTTGTTAAAGAAGTTTATTGAGTAATATGTGCAATATATACTTACGCTTGTGTTTTGTGTTCTGTTTTTAGCAGAATTATGTAGGTGAGGATTGCACCATCTCACTGGTCAGATTTTGGACTGACTTGCTAGTAGGATTTTCTCTACATAATAACAGGGTTTTGTGTATTGGCACAAAGTAATCTTGAAATCAGAAGAAATTGTGGGTAAGAGAGTGACTGTGATTTGCACTAGTGAGCCACTGGGGTTTTGCACTAGTTGTCTGTAGGCCAAAAACTAGTCGTTGGGAGCTTTTGCATCCGACCATTGGAAGAATTTTTAAGGGGCTATGGCCAGGTTTTTTTAGGGACTATAATTATAGTATATTAGGGAGTTTTTTGAAAAGTTAGAGCATATATTTTGCAAATTTAATTCTTGTAAGCACTCTCTATTCATTACTTATGATTTGTATTAATTGTGAGAGAAAGAAAAGCATAGTGCTCTTTGTCTTCTAATTGCTCTAAATTGTTAAGGCACTATACTTTGTTGGTTTGAGTGTTTCAAGTAAAGTCTTGAGTTGAGTCTATAGTGGTTGAGATTGTAAACACTCAACTCAAGCATTGGTGTTGTTGTGTTGAAGTCATCTATTGAGGCAAATTGTTTATTAAAAATAAAGGTGTAAAGTCCTCCTTTGAGTGAGATATTTGTGTAGATTGTACAAATTAGGAGACAGACCGAACTCCACGTTAAAATCACGGTGCAAACTTTTCTTTCCTTATCTATTTATTATTATTGTTGTTTATATTTGTTGTCGGACATGAACTAAGTTTTAAGTTTTGAAAAGAAATTGATATTAGACATAATTTGTATTTCCTAAATTGTTTGTAAGTTCTTACAATTAGTATGATAGCAAGGACACTGAGATAAGTGCTTAATCATATAGAGAGTTTTAGATCATGGTTAGTAATACCTTAGGTTTTGTAGGTGATTGGATTCAGTTGTAATGATCACGTGTGTGCAGTGTCTGGCTCGCGCTACACGTGGCTTCGGAAGAGTGACTTGGCAATAGCACGTAATGATACGTAAGGATGACTTATGGAGAGATGATGGAGAGGAGGAGTAAGCAATCTCAAATAGATCGAACGCACGCGTGACAGGTGGAGAAGCTATACAGCATCAACCCCATAGTTCTTGGAGAGAGAGGCAATGTGTTCTTCGTTCTGATAACTATTTGATCTCTTGTGATTAAAATCCGACAGCATGACAACGTTTCTCTGGATATCTGAAATCTTCTTGTCCAATGAGGAGAACTCCTGAGGTATTTATAGAGTTTAGCTATTGACTGCATCCATTAGATCGCAAGGTATGTCAACGGCTTAGATGAGTCTTTCTTCTGATGGATCCTTTTATGGGCTCATTTTGAGTTTAAGCCCACGAAAGCCTCTTTTAAGTGTGTGAGCTTCTCTAAGAAACGTTGAGAGCAAATAAACCAGTCTAACGATCTTTACTCCAAGCCTACCATGCCAAATCTCCCATAAGTCATCCCAAAACATGGACTTAGACTCTTCAAGCCATGTCACTTGTCCTAAGAGTCAAATCCAAATATTTTTATATAATTAAATAATCCATCTACAGGTTTCATGGAAGAACAAGCAATAAATAGACCACCCATCTTACCCAGAACAAATTATAAATATTGGAAGTGTAGGATGAAGATTTTTCTTAAAAGCACACATTTATTTTTATGGAATGTAATGGAAAATGGCCCTATAGTTATGGAAGGAAAAAATGAATCTAATTATTCAAAGGCTGAAAAAGAAAAGGTACAATTAAATGAAATAGCAATGAATATATTACATTATGGCTTAAATGAGTGATTTTAATAGAATATGTACTTGTAGATCCACAAAAGAAATTTGGGAAAATATTGAATATACCTATGAACAATCTACAAGAGTAAATGATACTAAAATTAGTCTTCTTTATGAAGAATTTGAAAAATTTAAAATAAAGGCTAATGAATCTATTGGTGATATGCATTATAGATTTGTAAATATTTTAACTCAATTGTCAATTCTTGGCAAGACATATACTAACTTGGAATTAAATTCTAAAATTATTAGGTACTTGCTAAATGACTGGGAGGTGAAATGAACCGCTATTAACAGGTGCATGACTTGAGCAAAATGAGTAAAAGAATTTCTTAGAGCCCTCAAGACTCATGAAATGATTAAGAAGCATAGAGAGGAGTCAACCAAGAATGACGTTGTACTAAATATATCTTGCTGACTTAAGCTCAAGTGAAGAGGAGGAAAGTGAGGAAGATGATAAGGAGCTAGACAAGCTTACTAGGAAGTTTACCATGTTCTCGAAGGTGGACAAGAACATGAAGAAGGAAGATGAAGCCAGCTCCTCAAAATTCAAGAAGAAAACAATCATATGCTTCAAATGCAACCAATCGAGGCATATTCAACAAAATTATCCCAAATGCAATGAAATAAAGCAAAGTAGGGAATAAGAAAGCATATGTAGCCACATGGAGTGATAAAAACTCATCTAATTCGAATGAGGATGTTTGCTTGATGGCCTTAGACGATGAGGTATGCTCAACCTCTTCACAAGTTCCTTATGATGAAATTTGTAAAATGTATGATAAAGCATGTGATAAATTGATTAAAATGGAGAAAAAGAATAGCATGCTTAAATCTTTAATAAAAAAACAAGAATAGGAGATGAGTTGGATGATTTTAGGAATGAACAGTAGATGCTTAAAGTTGAAAATAATAAACTAAAAGAAGAAATAGAATACTTAAGATTAGAAAATAGTAAGCTTAAGAGTGAAAATGATGACTTAAGAAAAAAAAAATGAATAGATAAAGGTTGAAAATTATTTGCTTGATTTGGAAATCAAAACTTTGAATGGTGATGATAAAAGTTATGCTTGTGCTAGTAGTGGAAATGAAGAAATTTAAAGGAGCTTATTGAGCTGAAAAATGAAAATGAAAACTTGAAAGTTAGCTTGAGTTATGCAAATACTACCATAGCCAAATTTATTAAGGGAGAGAATAATTTGAGTACTTTCCTTAGAAAGCAAAAAGTTGATTTTAACTAGTATAGAATTAAAATTTTTGCAAATCCCATAAAACTTGATTTGTTAGAGCCATTCATGGGACATGCAACTATTGTGGTAAACTTAGCCATCTTGCATACAATTGAATAATAAAGAAAGCTATGCATATGAGTCACACAAGTAAGTTTGTATGGGTGTTAAGAAGGGAGATACTTACTTTAACTAACCAAATAGGACTCGAGCAAAAACGGATACCAAAGTGAAAATTGTTTTTTTATATGTATTTCAAGTGGCTCTAAGGGCAAAAATAAGACACTTTCTAGTTTGGTTGAATTAAATAAGTTGTACCCTTGATGTTTATGTTGATAATGTATTTGATGTGCCTAATCATAAAATATTTGATGATATGATATTTTTGTGCATGTTTTGGGCTAAAAATGAACTAAAATCGAGTTTGAAATACACGAAATTGGTTTTTCATGAATTTGGTGCTTAAACCATGTTTTTCATGCTTAAAGGATCTAAAAAAACTTGTATGAAACAAGTTTGAATGAAAATATGTTTTGGACAAATTTGTACATACTTTTGAAAAAAATTCACTTTTAATACTAAAATGAGCACAAATTTGCAATGTGTGAATTTATATGTTTGTTTAGTTTCAGCATGCTTAATATAACTTTTTAAACTTGCTTGAAGTATTGGTCACAAATTTTTTGATGACATGTGGTTTTGGTGCATGCTCTTGAATTAAATTTGTGCTAAAATTGGGTTTTAAATGCATGAAAATGGGTTTTCATATCTTTGATGCATAAGCAATATTTTGACATGCTTAATAAAACCAAATAAAATTTTGATAATGAAACATTTGCTTGAAAATGGAATTTAGGTAAATTTTTGCATTTTTGTAATCCTATCATGCCATTTTTAACTAAAACTTGCACAAATTTATCATATATGGTTTTTAATGAGTTTGAGCTACTCAAATATGTTTAAAACACCTCTTAGAACTTGCATGTTGCTTGTACATTTCTCTTTTATGGCATATTTTGATTAGAAATTAAGTGTAGCTAGGAATTCCCTTTAGTTAAGCATCAAGTTTTTGAACTAAGTTAAGAAAATTCCTATAAAACCTAAATACTTAAGTTGGGAGGAGTGTTAAATCGAGAGAGGGTTAATAGTGTATGATTGTCCTCATCAAAAAAGAGTTTTTTTTTTTTTTTTCTTGGGGGGGGTGGGGGGGTGGGGGTGTATGGTTGGTGGGAGGAATTTTGAACTTGCGTGTTCAATGTGTATTTTTGATGAGGAAATTAGTAGCACAATTAATCATTAAATATTGTTAAAGCTACACCTAATTTGTTAAAGAAGTTTGTTGAGTAATATGTGCAAAATATTCTTGTGCTTGTGTTTTGTGTTCTATTTTTAGAAGAAATGTGTAGGTTAGGATTTTGGACCGACTCATCGATTGGATTTTTCTCTACGCAATAACATGATTCTTATGTACTGGCAAGCTGGTACACAATGGAACAGAGTAATCTTGAAATTAAAAGAAATTGCGGCTAAGAGCATGACCGTGACTAGCACCAGCGAGCTAGTGGGGTTTTGTACGAGCTTGCCAGTAGTCTAAAAACTAGCGGTTGGGAGCTTGTGCATCCGACCATAGGTCACGACTAAGTTTTTGGAGGGACTATAAATAGAATATGATAGGGAGTTTTTGGAAGAAGTTACAACACATATTTTGCAAAATTAATTATCGCAAACATTCTCCATTCATTACTTGTGATTTGTAATAATTTGTGAGAGAAAGAAAAGCATAGTGCTCTTTGTCTTCTAATTGCTCTAAATTGTCGAGGCACCATACTTAGTTTGTTTGAGTGTTTCAAGTGAAGTCTTGAGTTGAGTCTATAGTGGTTGAGATTGTAAAGACTCAACTCAAGCATTCGTGTAGTTATTGTATTAAAGTCCTCTATTGAGCTAAATTGTTTATTGAGACTAACAGTGTGAGGTCCTCCTGGAGTGACACATTTGTGTGGACTGTAGAGACTAGGGGACAGACTGAACTCCACGTTAAAATCGCAGTGCATACTTTCCTTTTCTTATCTTTTTTATTATTGTTGTTGTAACTTTCCTTTCCCTATCTATTTATTATTATTATGCTTTATATTTATTGAACTAGGTTTTAAGTTTTGAAAAGAAATTGATATTAGACATAATCCATATTTCCTAAGTTGTTACTAGGTTCTTATAGTTTTCTTTCTCTTTTGTAGCATCTTTTAGAGTGTTATACCAGTTTAATATTTGTGTATAAATAAATGCACATCGTTGATAATTTTATATGAAAATGAGCTGAAGATTATCATATTTTCAAGCCTAATTTTTGTCTTAACATTTAATTTTTTATTTTAAATAATTTTTTTCTCTTCTAATTTATTTGGAAAAAAATAACTCCAGTAGATGGACCCGGACCAAACGAGGCTAATCTACGATTCAGGATGCTTTACTCTTAACTCAAATCACTAGTTTACTTTGGTGACATTCAATCATTTTTGGTGTCAGTGTACATCAATAAGCAAGATAGTCCTTAAAATTATTGCTCAAACTGAAGCAATTGCACGTTACACGATGTCACGGGCCCTTGACAATCATTCCATCCCAGATGATGAAAGCATTCCGCAATCTAAATGAATTTGTATCCTTTCAATTTCTATTAATTTTTAAATCCATAGTTGCAATAATTTATATTTTTAAACTATCTTATAACATTATAGTAAGGGTATAATTTTCTTTTGTAACCTTAAATATTAATTATGCGAGACATCATTAATTGTACTGCCTGTTCGGCTGTGCCAACATTGCTATGTTGAAGAGGATGATCCAATTCTAGATTAGTTCCTTAGGAAGTCAACAAAAATTCTCGATCCTGTATATGTAGCTTTCTTCTATATAGGTGGTGGACGTTGGATCACCATTTTGACATCATTCGGGTGTGGCCTTTTATTTATTGATGGCTCAACATATATCCAACGCAACAGTAGTCTCATAGAACTTCAGAATCCAAGTTATGGGGGAGTATCAAATCTTCTTGAGCTATTTATAAGCTTAGCTGAATTGGTTTACTTTTAGTTCAATGACACGATCCTCACCTCTAACTAAAATTTTGTTGATTCTGCTGCCTATGGATATTGTCAAAGTTGTTTCTTTGTTTCAGATGATCATGGCACCAGGGAAATTATTGAACTATAGACACATGTTCCAAGTGCTTATGATTAGCTTACGTACTATCATTAGATTTAGACCGATATGTGCCTAGTATAAATTGGAAGTTAGCTGAATTCGTTGCAATTAGAATCAACCTTTGAGTCAACATAATAGCAGTATGCTTTTTAGCTTTCACTTGTCATAGTCACAGTAGCTATGGTGGTAGCGTAGTGAAGGTGGCACAATGGTGATGGTGATGGTGATGACGGTGGTGGAATGGTAATCATGATAGGAAGTTGCTACTTAACCGAGTAAGTTTATGGTATCAACAATTTTGCCAAGCAGCTCACTTAAGCGGAATATGTAGGGGTACCATAAATCAAGTGAGTTTCTAGCAGGTTTTAAATTAAAGAAATCTCTTGATTAGATTTTGTAAATATTTAATTGCTACATTTAAATTAAAGACTTAATCTATTGGTTAATTGCATCTAGAATAAGATCATGTGATCATATCGCATGTTTATATGTTGTTGTTGTATTGGGTCTCGGCTTATTCCTTTCTTTTTCATGTGATGATAATGACTTTGATGATGATTGCTATAGTTAGGTGAGTTATGGGTTAGATCTAGAGGAGTGGTTGGATGAGATCGACATGTAGATGCGCTGGCTATTCCAGATTTTTGATAGATTAGTTTTGTTTGAGGGACTTGTTATGAGAGACCTCTTATAGATAGTCATATCTTTGTTACTATCATATGAGATATTTTCAAATGGTACTAATGTACACCTTTACTGGTTATGGTTTCATATTTGTGATATCGTTTGACTATTGTTGAAATACATTGAACAGTTTGCTCTCTATAAGCAACTTAGAAAAACTTTTGCAGATTTATTTTTTCACTTCAAGTAAAATGTTTACAAAACCTAATCAAGAGCTTTCTTTCATCTAAAACTAGCTAGAAACTCATAAAGTTATCAATGGTTTTACCTATTCTAGTAAGTAGACTACATAGTGAAATTGTTGGCATCATAGATCCTTTAGAAGTGTAATACATTGTACTTATTCATGCAAGTGGAAGAACAATTTCATATGATATGGTATATAAACTGTTGACAAGTAAATAGCACATTTTAGCTTTGAAGTTTGACAAAAATTCATTAATATTGCAAAAAGAGAGAAAACAATAGATAAAAATTTGGTGCACTTTCAATTTCAATGTCCACACCTATCAAAATGATTGTCACCTAATGCAGGGCACTTATAAAAGGATCATTCACAAATACTATGTAAAAGGAATTCAAAAACTTACCTACATTAACAAATTATTATATTTATAGAAGGCATTTGTTTTTTATTTCTGATACACAAATAGAAAGTGTCTAATTTTCATAGAAAATAACCAAATCATGGAAAAAAGTATAACCTGTAAATTTAATTGATTACTTGATTTGATTCAGTTAAGAATATTCCAACAATATTCCTAGATAAGCAGCATATTCGTAGGCATTTATTATTTTTGTTTAGGACTATAGAGGTGAGATTGTTTGTGTTGCATATGGTTTTCCAAAAGTGAACACACTAATTTGGATGAATTTCAAACTACTACTTTTGGAGAAAGAAAGCTACCACTTGATATATGTAAGCTACTTATACACAAGAATTGGGACGATGTAATTCTACAAATTGATTGTGTTGTTGTCTTGAGCGTTGCTTAAGAATTTGGTTATAACTTCGTTACATTGATTAATATAACTACTACTTAGATAAGCATAGCAATAAAAGATGTTATGATAAATTGCATAGATATTTGACATATTGCAAAGCAATACAAAATATTGCACCAATGTCTAATAGATAGAAAATACAATTTTTGTCGGATTTCACAACTTTTAGTAATTGCCTTTATTAGTCAAGTATGGTTGTTGGATACTAGATTCATCCAACAAAGCCACAATTTACAACAATAAAATCATGCTAGGCGTGAATTCCATCCAATGCATGTTAATTCTATGAGATACAACATAAAATGATTATGTTATAGGATTGTATTTGTAACCTTGTCTTAGGGAAACGAGGGTGAAATCCTCACTGTTTGAGTGTTTTTCATTCTTTTTTTTTTTTTTTTTATCCTACTAAGTTTGCCTATTCAATACACGTATTTAGGGATACTTAAAGAGAACCCCATATCTCAAAAAATAGTTGACAATTTAGGCTACTTTGAGAGAAACGTAGATCTAAAGAGAATAATAATTCTTTCTCTTGAAGAGAATCCAGACTTTTTATTTTTTTTGTCATTGCTAGTCAATATATAGATTATTACAACACAATAGCAATTATAGAATTGCTAGTCTAAATTGTCTCATTTTTTGACACACAATAATAACTACCTTTCTACAACCATCCATACATCAATGCCTAAATTAAAAGACAACACATCACAACCATGCAACTCACTTTACACACCACATCACCTTCTAAACAAACACAAAGTAAAAATGGAACACATCATAATATTACATTGTAACAGCAACAGCATATTATTGTTACATACTACTATACAAATATGACATCAACATACTATTGACTGCTACTGAATGTCATTATTATTACTCTACTAATCCATAATAGATTGTATAACGATATGCACTCAAGACCTACATAACATTCTTTGCAATGCCATCTTTTGGCTTCTTAGGTGTTCATTCGTGGAGTGTAACACTTTTACCTTTGGTGAGCTCAAGTTTGTAGTAGATTTGCCTTCAGAATCTACATGCCAAGCCATGTGTAGACAGATTTTAATGAATGAAGGGAACTATTATAGACATGGCATATAAGACTAAATGAAGTAGGCACAAAAGCTCATGTCTATGTAGGTAAGGAGAGGTCATCTACATAGTATTTAAGTGTAGAAGATCATGTCTCTTCAATAAGCAATTAAATAAGTAAAAGAAATATCAAGCTACACATGAGCTCGTGTTTATTGAATCAATAAAGCCTTCATGTATCTTAGTTTGCAAACCAAATAACTTACTTTTACCCTTCATAAATATTCCTTCACATGAGAATTCAACCATGGCAAACATTGGGCAGTAGAAGAAATTTGGTCACCAAGATACACTCCACTTATCATTACTTTTAAGAATTGCACTTAAGCAAGGGAAAATTATCTTTTTAAGTATCTAATATGAATATAAGAAAAATTTTACACACGTCATTCTTCTTTTTTCTTCACAATATTTTTCATCTATATTTCATTTCAAAACTCACTGAAAAACAACTTAGGTCAAACAAACCAAAAATATATGTAGAAGGTAAAACCAAAATGCCAAACTTATGCATATGAGGGAAAAGGGATGAGAAGACAAGACCGGAATATCCTACAGTAGCACAATTTCCATTTCCGATAGTCTTGGCACCTTTGGCTAGTGCTATACGCACCTACCATAGAAACAAATTCATGAATGTGTGATGTGACAAATCAATCCAGCTAAAATTGACAAGACTAAGAACAAAATGGATAGTTCATTTCCTTTAGCTAGGACTTCTATACTGCTTTCAATTACTACCATTATATGTAACAAATCCAAGTATTTTTGTTCTCGTTGATCTAAAGCAAGTGAATCTTAGTAACAACTATTAGCATATCGAGATACTTGTTGTAGACAAGAGTAAGCTATATTTTGATTTTGTAAGTCAACTTCAATCTACAACTATTCATGTTTTGTTTGTCAAGATGAATTCACAGGCAAATCGACACATTTCTTATAAGCGAAGGACCACTGAATCTAACATACATCTTTACATACATTCTGTCAGAAAATGTCATGAAAATTTTCCTCATTGCTTTTTATTATACATGAAGGAAGTATATATTCACATTGCACAAGATCAAAAAAGAGGAAAGAAAATCCTATTCCTAGTTAAATCTCCTTATCTTGAAATTAATGCTCCTAAATTAATGTTATTAGTCAAATCATTAATGACTCCTACATTAATGCTATTGGTCAACATTCTTGACTCCTAAATTCATGCTATTGGTCAAAACTTTTCTAAATTAATGTAGTCGGTTTTCCAACACTCCCCCTCAAGCTGGTGAATAGATATCAATCATTCCCAGCTTGGATATAATTGTTGAGAAGTTATGAGAACTTAGTCCTTTTGTGAACACATCTGCCAGTTGTTCCTTGGTAGGCACATAGGGAGTACAAATCAACTTGCTATCCAATTTCTCTTTTATGAAATGTCTATCGATCTCCACATGTTTTGTCCTGTCATGCTGTACTGGATTGTGCGCAATGCTGATGGCTGATTTATTATCGCAATATAATCTCATCGGTTCGTCCCACTTTATCTTAAGATCTTCAAGAATAATCTTTAACCACAAAAGCTCACAAACCCCTTGAGCCATAGCCCTGAACTCTGCTTCTGCACTTGATCGAGCCACCACATTTTGTTTCTTGCTCCTCCACGTGACTAAATTACCTCCTAAGAAAGTGCAATAGCCTGTTGTGGACCGTCGATCAACTGGAGAGCCTGCATAGTCCGCATCCGTATAAGCTTCAAGCGTTAACCCTTCACCTTTCTTAAATAAAATTCCCTTTCCTGGACTGGCTTTCAGGTAGTGAAGTATACGGTTTACAGCTTGTAGATGAATCTCCTTAGGATTGTGCATGAACTGACTCACAACACTCACAGCATAAGCAATGTCTGGCCGTGTGTGTGCCAAGTATATTAGCTTTCCAACCAATTTTTGGAATCTTTCCTTATCAACAACCTTATCATCTTTTGCCTCTCTCAGTTTATGATTAGGCTCAATCGGAGTTGAAGCTGGTTTACAGGCTATCTTGCCTGTTTCTTTCAGAAGATCAACCACATACTTCTGTTGGGAAATGAAAATACCTTGTCGAGATCTAGCTACTTCTATCCCAAGGAAATATTTCAATTTCCCTAAGACTTTAATCTCAAACTCCTTTGCCAAGTAGTTTTTTAGGATCTCCTTCTCTTTCTCGTCATTTCCAGTAACAATTATGTCATCAACATACACCAAAAGTGCAGTCACTCCCCCTGAAGTTGTATGCTTGATGAATAGGGTATGATCACCCTGACTTTGTTTATACCCATTATTGAGCATTACCTTACTAAACCGGCCAAACCAAGCCCTTGGGGACTGTTTGAGTCCATATAATGCCTTTTTTAATCTGCAGACCTTGTTCCCTTTCATCTCCCTTCCAAAGCCCGGTGGAATCTCCATGTATATTTCTTCCTCTAAGTCTCCATGAAGAAAGGCATTTTTTACATCAAACTGATGTAAATCCCAATCAAAATTTGCAGCCAATGACAAGAGAATTCTCACTGTATTCATCTTAGCTACTGGTGCAAAGGTCTCTTCATAGTCTACTCCATAAGTTTGTGTGTATCCCTTAGCCACCAACCTCGCCTTGTATCTCTCTAGAGACCCATCTGATTTGTACTTTAAGGTAAACACCCACTTGCATCCTACTACCTTTTTATTTTCTGGCAGTTCTACAACTTCCCAAGTTCTATTTTTCTCAAGTGCCTCCATTTCTATTCTCATAGCCTCTCTCCACTTCTCATTGGATAAAGCCTCAGATAAATTGTTGGGAATCGAGATGGTATTTAAGTTGGCTAAGAAACTCCTGTGAGATGGAGAAAATCTATGAAAAGACACTGATTCGGCCAACGGATATTTTGGGTGCTTAGTACATTCTCGAGTTCCTTTTCGTAAGGCAATAGGTAAGTCAAGATTAGAGGGAACATCTGAAGGAATTGAATCTATGCATACCTCATTCCCAAGAGTAGAGTTTGAGTTTTGGAGTTGCACAAGGTCTGGTGCCAGAACTTCTCTCCTTGAGTTCACTTGTCCATACCTCCTAGTATTAAGTTCTTCATTGAGAGGGACTCTGGTTGTTTCAACAATTTTAGGATTTGGTTCTTGTGGGGGCAATTCAGGTTCTTGTTGTAGGATTATTTTCTCCTGTAGAGGTGACCTAGAAGGAGGCACTGAAGGTAAATCAAGAAAGGATATATCTTCTACCTTATTTTCCCCAATAGAACCAGACTCCCCCTGAAGATAAGGTTGAGAGAAAAAAGATTGGCCCTCCTCAAAAGTGGTATCAATAGAAACATAAAGTTTCCGTGTAGGTGGGTGATAACACTTATAGCCTTTCTGTGTTGGAGAATACCCAACAAACACACACTTGATTGCTCGTGGATCAAGTTTACCTCTGTTGTGACTAGATACATGAACAAAGACTGGACAACCAAAAACCCGAGGGCTTAGATTATTTGTGATTCTGACATTAGGGTAAAACTCAGAGAGAAGTTGCATTGGTGTTTTATTCCCCAAGGCTTTAGAAGGTAGGCGGTTGATCATATGTGCGGCAGTGAGGACAGCTTCTCCCCATATGATTTTGGAACATTGTTTTGGAAAAGCAAAGCACGTGTTGTGGTGAGTAAATGGCCATTTCTCCTCTCAGCCACCCCATTTTGTTGGGGAGTATCTACACACGAAGACTCATGAATTATCCCTTCTCGTTGGAAATATGATGAAAGAACTTGGTTAAAATAATCTCTGGCATTATCAGACCTAAACCTTTTTATTTTTACGCCAAATTGATTATTCACCATGGCAATGAAGTTTGGAAGGATCGTGGTCACATCTGATTTATGTTTGAGAAGAAAAATCCAAGAGACTCTAGTACAATCGTCTATAAAAGACACAAACCATTGAGCTCCTGTAACATTGGGAATTCTAGATGGTCCCCATATATCAGAGTGAATCAAATCAAATGGCAAGGAACTTCTATTATTACTTATTGGAAAAGAGGTCCTTTTATGTTTGGCAAACTCACATACATCACAATGAAGGTCTTCAACATTGACATTCTTAAACAAAGAAGGAAACATTGTCTTTAAAACAGTAAACGAAGGATGACCATAACGAAAATGTTGACGCCAAATGATATCATAATTTGAACCAGAAAAACAAGACCTTAAGGAGACATGCTTGACAGTTGGTGTGTGTATGGTAGATGTATCAAGATAGTAGAGACCACCTTTTTCCTTAGCTACTCCAATCCTCTTCCCTGGCATCTGGTCTTGGAATACATAATGAGAGGAATAAAATAAGACATTACAATTCAAGTCATGAGTTACTTTATGAATGGATAGGAGTCTTGTAATGGTTGTGCTATGGGTGTATTGGAGAGGCTTATATGCATGTAAAAAGGGTTGGGTGTAAGTCATGTGGGCTAATCCTTCACGCCATGTGTAGCAGTGGTCCCCAAAAGGCTGTGGCGAGAGAGTCCTCCCGGTAGGAACTCCGGGGTTTACAGATGAGGGCGATGCAACTGTGAAGTGGTAACGCTGGGGAAGCCCACATGACTTACACCCAACCCTTTTTACATGCATATAAGCCTCTCCAATACACCATTTGGGGACCACTGCTACACATGGCGTGAAGGATTAGCCCACATGACTTACACCCAACCCTTTTTACATGCATATAAGCCTCTCCAATATACCCATAGCACAACCATTACAAGACTAGTGGACAATTGCGGAACATGAAGCACATCCTTAAGTAACAAGGTTGGACTCAACTGAACATGTCCAATACTAGCAACTGTAGTGACTGAGCCATTGGCAACAACAATTTTCCTATTGCTAGGACAAGGTGTATAGGTTGTAAAATGAACAGATAAAGGTGTCATGTGATCTGTGGCTCCTGAGTCAATAATCCAATGGTCTTGTATAAATTGATCAAAGGTATGTAATCCATAAGGAGAAGGGTTATCTGTTTTAATGCGAGACATGATGTAATCCATAAGGAGAAGAGTGTATGTAAAAAAAAAAAAAGAGGTGTATATAAAAAATGAGAAGAATGTTGGCAATGAAGGCCAACAATAGTATTGGCAATGAAGGCAAAAAAAAATCCCAGAATTTTGGAACCCTAAGGCTCTGATACCATGTCAGAAAATGTCATGAAAATTTTCCTCATTGCTTTTTATTATACATGAAGGAAGTATATATACACATTGTACAAGATCAAAAAAGAGGAAAGAAAATCCTATTCCTAGTCAAATCTCCTTATCTTGAAATTAATGCTCCTAAATTAATGTTATTAGTCAAATCATTAATGACTCCTAAATTAATGCTATTGGTCAACATTCTTGACTCCTAAATTAATGCTATTGGTCAAAACTTTTCTAAATTAATGTAGTCGGTTTTCCAACACATTCACCTCAGAAAAAAAATTGATACAATATCCTTCAACGAAATCTGAAGTTCTATGCTTCAAGTCTTGTAAGCACTATTACTTAACATATGCAAAATATAGAGGACCTAATACCATCCTTAAAGCAAATTGGACAATCCATTTCCAACTTCCAATGATATTGACCAAAGATCACAACAATAAAAATAATCAAAGAAGGAAGTTGCACAGAGACTAGTCATCATTCCATTAGTACTTTAAAAAAGAAGAAAAAGAACAAGAAGAATGGTTGACCTTTCTCACTAACTAATTGATCATAATCTATCTATGGCTTATTCTCCTCTAACTTTTGTCAAGTGAACAAAGTATTAATAATTCCATTACATGCAATTAAACAAGGTAACATCAACTTACCACAATTCTGTTTCATTCCTTATATTAATAGCAATTACATTACAACCGTATTTCATTTAGCCAAGTAAAATGATTGAAGTATGTAGAATGGAGGTGTTTAACACCATATATTAAGAAACCACTTTTTGGGGTTCTTGATTATTGTAATAGGGCCCTGCAAAATTTAGGTTTCTTTAAGATGGACCTAAAAAGGATTTTTTTTTTTAAATTATGACAAATATCAGAATAAATCAATAGTTTAATGGTATTACCCTAAAAGAACTAATGAATATAGGACTCACAAAAATTAAAAAAGTCTCTAAGAAATTTTTATGAAGATTCTTCGGATAAAATAATCAGATCTCTAAGGGAAAGAGGTCATAAAAACTTGTAACTCTTGCACACATCATTAACCCATAGTGACCATTTTAGTAGGCAATAACCAAATCAAACGTCTAAGACATTAGTAGCAAAATCAAAGTTAAACCTCGCTAAATATTTTGTTGAGGTCGCGCTCATGATGAAGACCAATCATCTTTCCCTTGAGTTCCACTTTAATGAGATTTGGAGAGGATGTCTCACCATGCGAGAACCTTAACATCTTGGAACACTCTCGAATTGTAACCTCTTCAAGGGATGGAAACTTGACTTTATAATTTTCTTCACAAAAGCTTGAAAGCACTTCTAAGGAATCAAGCATTAAGCATTTTAGCTTTGTCTAAAATCACCTCATTTTTCGTTTCGCCTTCTCCGCTTGCCACCATGACGACTTTATCTTTCGTTTTTCCTTCTTCACTTGCCGCTTCGACTTTATCTTTCATTTCGTCTTCTTCACTCGACACTATGACTTTTATTTTTTTACAATTTGATACTGCCAGTCTAAGGAGGCAACCTAGACTTTTGGCTGTGGACTACGTAAATAGATATTCGAGAAGGTGACGATCAGACACTTCTAGACTTGTCAACCACCCGAATGAATATAATGATGAACCTAATAAACTATCCAATGCTTCTTTAAGATCGACCATTTCAGGTATCTTACGAAGCTCCACTTTGCTAAGAGAACTTTTTGTCACTAATTGTTCAATGGGCTGAAGACATGGACCTTTGCCATCTGGAGTCTTCATCATATTTATAAGGAAGTCGTGGTTTTGCACTTGGAGACTTTCCAAATGAGGTGACCTACGAAGGCATTTAATTGGAAGAATGACTGGTTCTTTGCTGGAGCTTATGAGCTTAAGAACTTTCAATTTTCGAAACTCGATAGGATTGAAATCTCCCCAAATTTGACTCATCATAAGATTTTGACTCAGTTCTAAAGTGGACAATCTGCAAAATGAATCCTGGCAAGCCCAAAAAGACTCTCAATTCAAGTCACATATGAGGTCATTATCAATCATAATATTCTCTGTACGAAAGAAAATCCTAGTAATTTATGTTGTGCAGGTACAAATAATGAGAAGTTAAAACATAAGTAAATTGTACCTTTTTAACTGAGAAGAGCGGTAAAGAATCCATCTCTCCTTTCTTCTTCTTTTCTTCGGTTGGCTAAATTACCCCAGCGATCGAGCCTTCGGGCCCTGGTTTGCATGGAACTTCTTTCTTTTTTCTTTTCTTCAGATGACTGGATCGCCTTAGCGAATGGGGCTTTCGGACTCTAATTTGCGTAGAACTACAGGTGGAGCCTGATTGACTTGAGACTTCACTTGGGATTTAGGTTGGGATTTTTTGTAATTGGAACCAAATACTTTGAAACTATTGCATTTTGAGACAGTTAATCGCTCCAACGAGGGCCATTCTGAGCAATGTGGTCCACGGTAGAAAGTCATAAGACTTGGTAGCTCCTGAAGTTCGAGGACATTTACAGCTGGGAAGAAAAATTCGGGAGCATCGTTTTCAGTCGAACAATTTTCCTTTCCTATGAGATACTTGATTCCACCACAGGACTTTACCATAAGAATTTGAAGTCGTGAAAGATCCTTCGTCATGGAGGCAGAGAACAGAGATTCTATCTTCTGGCACTTGCATAGAGAAACTCTTTCAAGGTATCTGTAACGGATTTTTCTTCCTCTAGGATCATTTCTACACTAAATATGCTTAACATTCATCAAATCCTCGAGGGACACCTCATTCAGTTTGGTATCGAGATAATGGTCATTGTCATCCGGTGAACCTTATACATCAAGTATTTTTGCCAGTGATCTGCAGTTATCTATATCCAACTTCTTGATGTTTTGGAAGGTTTCCCATAACTTTGAAGCGCTTCCACCAAATTCACCACCTTGTTGACCATCTACTTGGCATTGCCATATTCTTACCAAACTATTCATATTGCATATCTTCAAATCATTGAGTGAAGGGAAATACAGCGACACCCGCATCTGGAACTCTTCGGTATTAGTTTCCTACAACCATTAACATATCTAAACATGAAAAAGGCATCAATAGGCTTTGTTTTCCTTCACTAGTTGATACCAATTGGAGCTTAGCTAAATTGAGACAAGATCAGCAACTTCAGACACAAGCTGTCCACTTCCTACTTTCTACTCCAAAGATCTAATCAATTAATTTCAAAGAACCATTTTCACTTCAGTTCACATTATATCAGCCAATGCATCGGTATGGCATTCACTTATTTTAAGCACTAATTTAACATCATACAGATTCTTGCTAACTCAAACAACATTTTGATGACATTTATAGAGCTTCTAGACAAGATCAAGTTGTTCAAGTGCAATCTGACCATTTCCACTCAAAAGATCTAATAAGTTAATATATACATTATAGATAATTAATCACAAACACATCGTTTCTCATCTTTGCCAAAATCAATGTGAATTTAAATAGCATTTTATAAACTATATATCAAACAAATGGTCGTTTTTATCTTTATTTATCTTTAACGATTATGAACCAAAAGCTTGCAGAAACAGAAACTATACATAAACAATCAATTCCACATAAAACCGATGCACGAACACGATAATAACTTACATGAAGTAGCAAATGAACATCTGAAATAATTTCAAGGAAATTCGAATCTAGCTCATTGCAAAAAACAAACCAGCAAACACCAGTAACTTCATGTAGCTTTAACAACTTGTATCAGCCTATCCAGATATAATATAATAGTTTTCTAATCGTAAGATTTAAAAATCACTGAATAATTAAATTCCATGCAAACATGAAATTCATTTATAAAACTGCATAAAGCTACAACCAAAGATGAAGGAGAGTCGTTTATGTTTGGAAAACACGCTATTTACAAAAATGCATAAAGTTACAACCACCACCAAGCATATCACGTCACATCATTCATAATCCAAATCCTATGGTGTTGGGTCTAATATTTGTTGTTGTCTGTAGAGACCTGCGTAGCATTAGCTTATATTATATGAAATCTAACGTGAAAATCCAATGGTGTTGGGTTTAATGTTTGTTCTTCTTGATGTCTGTAAAGATGGCCTTTACATAAGATGAATGTCAAAAATGCTTTTTTGCATACTGTGTACATGAAACCACCACCAGGGTACCCACTCTCTACTCCAAATTTGGTATGTAAACTCCGCAAGTTTGTTTATGGACTCAAACAAGCCTCTCGTGCATTGTTTGATAAATTCTCCTCTAATATTAAGTTAACTGGGTTTCAACAGAGTTCCAATTATCACTCATTGTTTACCTCACATTCCTCTAATGACATCATTGTTTTGCTAGTGTATGTCGACGATATGGTTATTATAGGTGATGATCATCAAGGTATTGACAAGTTGAAGAAATTTCTTCAGTCCTCATTCCACATGAAGGATCTTGGAGATTTGTCTTATTTCTTGGGATTGGAGGTCTCTAAATTAGAGAATGGTATATATCTTAATCAAAACAGGTATACTGCAGATTTGATCTAGTTGGCTAATCTGCTCGACAACCAATCTTGTGCTACTCCAATGGAGCTCAATCTTAAATTAACGAAGGATTCAGGCCAACCTTTGTCTGATCCTACACTCTATAGACATCTTGTCGGAAGCCTCATATATCTTACAAATACTTGGCCTAATATTTCTTATGCTGTCCAAGTAGTGAGTCAATTTGTTTCCAATCCTTGCAAGTTGCATCTTTCTACTGTTCATCGCATCATTCGATATTTGAAAGATACCTTAAGAAGAGGTATATTTTTTCCTTCAACATCTTCTATGGAGCTTGTCGCATTTGTTGATGTTGATTATGCTGGGTGCCTTGATACGCAACATTCCACTAATGGATGGTGTTTTTTTTTTTTTTTTCCTTTTGGCTCATCACCTATTTCATGGAAATGCAAGCAGGAATGAGTTTCCAAGTCTTCAACTAAAGCAGAAATATTGCTCTATGTCCTCTGTTAGTTCAGAAATAGTTTGTCTTCATTAACTTCTCTTAGATTTTGGCATTTCATTTGATAAGCCTACATCTCTTTATGGTGATAATATTAGTGCTATCCGCATTGCAACTAATCATGTACTTCACGAACGGACAAAACATATTGAGGTAGATTGCCACTATATTCCTGAACTTGTGCAAGACCAAATTCTCCAACTTCATCATGTGCCTTCTTAAGACCAAATTGCAGATTTGCTTACCAAATCGATAACATCTACACGACACCAGTATCTGGTTTGCAAATTGATGCTTGTGGAAACCTATCATCAATTTGAGGGGGCATATCAATAGTAATATCACCTTGATATTATTAGTTGGTCTCCTTAATTCATGGTCAACAGTAATATTGCCTTGATATTATTGGCTGGCCTCTTTAATTCATGGTCAACTAATTATTATTGTTTTCTTATTGTATTCCATAATCATGCATCTTTCCTAATTAGTTTCCCTGTATAGTTTCTTGTTTTGTATATAAACGCACACAAATCAGTAAAGGGGAGGTATTCTGAATTCCACCAAATTTTGGTCTTCTTTTTATTATTTTCTTAAATATGTATAATAATCAAATTCATGTGCAAAAATTAAATGCAATGACATGATAAAATATAAAATATTAATTAATTATTAAATTAAATACACACATATAGATAATATAACCAAAAAATGCATAATAGTATCAAAATGCTTAAAAAATATTTGTATAACTATAGTAGTGCTTCACAAATATGTTTGTTAATTTAAACAAAGAAGTTATTGATCATATTATCTATATTATTTAAGGCTGGCATAATGAATTTTTGTATCCTTTCTTGAAATATTCAACTTGCCTAGTAGATATATTAATATTTCACATAATTTAAGATTTTTAATTTTAAAATACATGTATTTAGTTTTTTTTTTTTCCTTCAGTATTATAAAAGTTAATTGCCTTAATCCACCATTACACTAAAAATGCTACTTCTATATACAGTATATTTTATATTTGTTGTCATTAATAATATATTTTGATTCTCATTAATCTCCTTTTCCATGAATAAATCAAAATTTAAATCATTAATATATGATGCCATATTTGTAATTAATAATATATTGTAATTCTCAATTCTCATTAATGTTATTTCCCTTAAAAATATGTTTTAATATTTTTTAACATTACTTTCCATCAATAATACAAATATTGAGTTGAATGTCTTTTAAGAACTCGTAAATTTTTAATTTCATTTAGGTGCCCAAAACCTATCTTTTTGCCTCAAGGTAAATTCAATGAAATCATTTGGCCATGAAAAAATATACAGTAATTAATATATTAAGTATTTTAGTAATGCAATTACTATTGAATATGAATATGATTTGTTAAATACTCGACGGGATTGGTCTCGCTAAAACACATTAGGGGACATAGAATTTTCGATTACTTTAATTAGCCTTTAAAATTATTACTTCAATTACCCTTTAAAATAAGAACAACTTTCTTTTTTCAAAATTATTTAAATTTCCTTTTTTTTTAATTTTCTTCCTTTGTTAGTTTATGAATTGTGGCAAATGCATTTACCTCTAAGTGAAAAAAGTGATACTTTTAGATTCCGTGAAATTGAGATTTTCAACTCTTATATTTAACGTGCTTCTATTTTCGTACCCATACTCGTGTTCCATGTATACTACATGGAAGAAGGAATTTATATTGTTTACATACATAAATTAGTAACATTATTAATTTTTATTACTAGCAATATCATATGATATATTATGTACTAATATTAAAAAATGTATTTAATGAGCATATATTAATATTTAAATTCCTATAATATTTTTAGAAATTAAATATATGATTGTGAAAAATTTTACAACTTAACTATTAAATTTAAATAATTTGTGTAGTTACAAATTATAAACATGTTTTAGAGCTGATATGTTCACTTAACAGTATCAATACATATTTGCTCATGATTAGTGTTTTATTTTTATTTTTTTTATAACCATCCATAATAACTATATATTTTTTATAGGCATGAAAAAAAATTCTAATGAAATATTATTAATTTGTTTTAATGAATTTAAAGGTTAGATATTGTGTGAAGTTGAAAAAGCTTATGTTCACTTAATAAATATGAAACACCCTAAACCCTCACCTAGTTAAATTAGAAATGATTTAATTGAATAGTATAATAGATAGTTAACTATGGTATTGAATTTAAGTTTAGTTAGAAATTTATCTTAGACAGATTATGATTGGATGATTTGATATATATTAAACTAATAAATAGATCTAAATTGAAATTCAGATTTTAAATGTTTTGCAAACTCCCAAGCCCTTGAATTTTATTTAACTTTCATTTACTTAAATCTCTATAATTTTTTAAATCAATTACTTGTTTAAAAATATCAGTTTCAAACTCAAACCTGAAGTAAATGTCAAATTCTCATAGATTAAACTTTTGAATTGTGTTTTTATATCAAGTTATAAATTTTTAATATATATGTTCTCAAATTATTTTCTAACTAATTATGATTTTTAATATAATTATAAAAATGTTTAAATCTAATACCATATCACAAAAAATATCTTTAAATTTATATATGTATTCATCTTTTTCTTTTTCCTTTTTCTTTCGCCTGTCTCTCTTTTGTCTTCTCTCTTCTTCCTTTTCCTTTTATGTTTTGCTTCTTCTTCTTCTTCTTCTTCTTTTCTTCAAAATCAAACCATAAATCTCAAGTTCAACAAGATCATAAGGAAAATCAAAGGTGGAAAACAAGATTTAAGTAGGGAATTAGCTTGAAGAAGCTACATCTACTCAAGTAGCAGTAATAAGAGAGAAGATCGATCTCCTTAGAATTGCTAAAAAGATAAGTTTTTGTACTTTTCTTGCTTTAGTTGTTGTTGATGTACATGAGTGTTGAATTAGAACTAGATAGATGTAGAACTTGTGATGATAGTGATGAACCAAAGATATATAAACATATTTGCTAAAACCTAAATATGTGTATATTTGTGTATGCTAAGTGTTTGATAAAATGAAATGAAGAGATATGATATGGAGATATATATATATATATATATAAATATTTATAAAAATAAGATTAAGCATGTACATACCAATAACAAGTTGATGTATGTTGAAAACAAGTATTTAAAATTGGAGTAAAAGACAAAAGAAAAACGTAACATGTGTCCTCTGTCTAGAACGACCATATCACGATCGGTTATCTAAGTGGAAAATAAAAATAAGGAGGATAACTAACGTGACGAGGGGCATGATCTCCTTTGATCTTGGATTTTCAAAGATAATGGTCTATATCACAATTGTGACAAAGGGTGTGATCTCCTTTAGTCACGAATTTTTCCCTTATCATGGGCGTAACAAGGCCTGTGATAACCATCGTGAGGTGTATTGATGCCAGCAATGCTGATCACAGCTCCCATAATGGTGTGATCTATCATCTAGTGCTGTTAAAAAATAAAATAAAATAAAATAAAAAGATAAAATGAAATAGATGATCGATAGTTATAATGTAATGTCAGTTAACTCATATAATTAAGCATGAGTTAAGTGAGTTTATAGGTTTAATACATAATTGGATTAAATATAGAAGTTAGATATAAAATAAACTTAGTTAATAATCTTAAGTTCAACTTGGCTTAATAAACTTCAATGAGCTAAAATGAATTAGATTGATTAATTTTAATCAACTTGATTTAGTAATTGAATTAGATGATTAATTTTAATGAACTTGGTTAAGATTACGATAATGCATGTGTGATAACTTGTAATTTGGCTACGGTTAAGTTAATATAGACTTAATGATTTGTTATTAGCTTAGAATGATATGTATTAGGTTAAACCATGTATTATATGGGGAATGCGTTGTTTCAAATGTGTATTTACTTAGGATATGAGTATTTTTAAATATGAACAAAGTTATGATGTTTTTGTGATAAATTAATATAATCCAAGTGAAAAGAAACTCTTTGACACATAATGAAGAACTGTCTGTATCTTGATGGGATGGATTTCATAGTCATGGCGGAGTTCCTACTTAGTCTATGATCACATAGGGTTTCAACAAAAGTTTCATATAAGTGGATAGTTAATATAATTGCTTATATGATTTTAATTCTTGAATAGATATGGATGTCTAATTTATCTTTTGAGATAGCCCTAGACTACCTTTTATTTCTTATTGGATTTCAAATATGAAAAGTATGTAGTAACATGCTTGTTGTTTGTTAGGATAGATATTTTAAAATGGGTTAAAACTTAAAGATGGCCTTTATAATTGAGTGTTGCTTGTGCTTTTACTACTAAACTAGGTTCGGGGGCACGACAACCTTATCCTGAGAGGGCACGATAGTTTAGGCACTTAGGCTACCTTCATCATGATGTAATGACATTCATAAGTGGCTCGACAGATATTCAATGGGGCATATAATATTGGTATAACGTCTATTTATGCTTGGAGAGAAGTAATATGATCTAGTTCACGTTTTACAGGGATAATTGAACTAGATGATGTTATGGAGTAGGATGAGTAAAGTTGTGTAACAGCTATAAACCCTAGATGATGCTATTTTCTTGTAACATTATGTAGGAGGTATAGGTACTTAGGCTACCTATATCAATCCTCTAAGCAGCTACTATTACGTAAGATCTCCAGATTCCTAGAGATTTTTTTGGAGTGTGAGTGCTCTCGTGTTATTTGATTTACTTTAATGGAAAGATAATAACTTATTATTTGATGCATTGTATTTAGTTAAACTTGTGTGTCACTTCATGTGTACTTGTGTTACTGTGTACTAAGCTTCAGCTAAATATTGTTGTTGTGGTCTTTTCCAATTGTTGCATTGATGATTGATGGTGATGATGATGTTGACTCGAGTCATAGGAGTTTTAGGAGGAAGAGTGAATTGATGTAGGGGCGATGGATTATTTGTTTCTATTTTTATTTTGTTTCAAGGACTTGATTTAATTTTTTAAAGTCTGTATAGTCTTAAAAGGCTTAGTGAAGCAACCTATAGTTGTAATAAGCTTATAAAGCTTGTTTTTGAGAAAATTTATCTACTTTTGTATGAGTGGAAGTTAGATATGTTTTCATAAAGTTTGTTTCCTTGTTATAAATCCAGTTGGCTCCAAACTATAATTCAACGATTTATAAACTTAAAATCAGCTAGCAATGTTCGATATAAACAAATTCTTTTTAATGATGCGTGAGTGTATAACAAATGTTATACATGGCGGTATACGCCTTGATAAAATTTTAGGGTGTTATAGAATGATATCAAAGCAATGTTTATCATGAACATTGCTTTTACATAATGAATTAAGATGCGTTTTAGAATTAGTGAGTTGAGTGTGGGGAAAAACTTGGGTGTTTAGTTGTGTGTTTATTTCTTGTAACGTGTTGATTGATAAACCCTAGTTTGGAATTTAATAAAACGAATTAAACACATTAAATTAATCAACTTGGCTTAAATTTATTTTTTATTAATATTTAAAATTTAATTAACTAGAACATTGTTTGATTTATTGTGTCACTCATGTTATGTAATGGTATAAATTTTGCATGTTATGTTTTGTTTAGTGATGTGCATATTTTTCTTATGGGATGTATTACTTGTGATATATTTGTAAGTGTTGTATATTGTGTTTGTTTGAAATTAGACTTAATTAGGATAATTGTAATAATGTGTTATATGTATATGTTTTCTTTAAATTAATTTATCTTATGAGATGTTTTGCGAATGTTGTGTGTTGTTATGATTTTGGGTGTAATATATGTTTTATTATATATATTGCTCATAATATGAATGTGAGTGTATGTTTTATGCTACTTATAAAATGAACTTAACTCAATTTGACTAAATGTAAGTAAAGCACAAATGATTTAGATAAACATCAGGACTTGTCCCCGAAATCTCCTAAAATTAGAAATAGATTCTAGGTGTTATGTGTTATGCTTTGGTATATGTTTTCTTTTGTTTAAACATTTGATAGACTATAATAGGAATTTTTCCTCTAAGTTGTATTTGTTGGTATGTTGACAAAAAACAAAATAGTTGGTGAAAAGAAAACTCAAAATTTCACATCTGACTTGGCATTCCTAAATCTTCGAAAAGGTCAAATGTATATTAACAAAGTAAAAATCTCAAATCAATTATCTAAACCGATTCTAAATCTTCTTAAAATTGAAAGATAAGTTGTTAATAGTATATGTGATAAAATAGAAACTCTAAATCAATTTTCAAAATAAAATTTCAATGGTACACATACATATACAATGTGAAATTTTTTGTGAAACAAAGTTGTTAAAATTGATGTACGTATAAATGACGAAAATGAAAATTTTAATTATGAGTACTAATAAAGCTACAAACTATAATGATCTTGATAATCAAAATAATATGGTTACTGTATGTATAATATGCACATAATCATATATATTCAGACAAGGATGGAATAGCGAATTTACAACCTTCGTTTGTCAAGTTGTTGTGTTGTGTTAGTTGATGTCTAGTCATGTGTCCCTGTGAGTCAAGAGTCGAGTAGAGTCGGGTCAAGTCAAGTTAGAGTCATCAATTCTATCAAGTTTAAGTTTGAGTCTTGTTATTCTATCGAGTAAATGAAAGTTGAATAATTGCTAAACCAATTCCTTTATACGTGCTATATTACATTGAATATCAGTATGGTAATGTTAAAGAAGTTTTTCAAATGGTTCAAATTAAGAAAATTAAGCCAAATGAAAATCATATGAATGATTAAAAAGGATCATATTAAAGTTAGACAAACAATTCAAAATTTCAAAGTAAGAAATTGACGAAATATGTAATGAACAATAAAAATTTATAAAGAGATAATGCTAAACCTAAATAACAATAAAATTTCAAATTTTTTATGAAAATAAAAGAATGAAAGACATAAAACATGAGTGATAAAAGAAACAAATGATATAATCATATATGTTAACAAATAAATATTTGGAAATAATTCAAAATTTCTTTTAGAGATGAAAATTAATAACAAAATTTAAAGGAAAAATGATAAAAGTGCGTAGCGAAAGCGTAGTAGAAACATAAAATTCTTAAAGTGACTGAAAATTTAAGAACAATAAATCTAAAGTAATATGAAATGTCTTATACCAACAAATAGACAAATGAATTTCAAGGATGAAATTCTTTTAAGGGGGAAAGAATGAAACATCCCAAACCCTCACCTTGTTAAATTAGAAATAATTTAATTAAATAGTATAATAGATAGTTAAATATGGTATTGAATTTAAGTTTAGTTAGAAATTTATCTTAGATAAATTATGATTAGATGATTCAACATAAATTAAATTAATGAATAGATCTCAATTAAAATTGAGATTTTAAATGTTTTGCAACTCTCAAACCCTTGAGTTTTGGTTAAATTTCATTTTCTTAAATCTCTATAATTTTTGAAATTAATTACTTGTTTAAAAATATCAGTTTCAAACCTGAACTCGAAGTAAATGTCAGATTTTCCATAAATTAAACTTTTGAATTGTATTTTTATATCAAGTCATAAATTTTTAATATATATTCTCAAATTATTTTCTAACTAATTATGATTTTTAATATAGTTATTAGAAAGGTTTAAATCTAATATCCTATCTCAAAAAATATCTTTAAATTATATATATATATATATATATAGATATATTTTCATCTTTTCATTTTTCCTTTTTCTTCCTCCAGTCTGTCTCTTGTCTTCTCTCTCTTCCTTTTTCTTTTACGTTTTGCTTCTGCTTCTTCTTCTTCTTTTCTTTAAATCAAACATAAATCTCAAGTCCAACAAGATCATAAGGAAAATCAAAGATGGAAAATAAGATTTAAGTAAGGAATTAGCTTAAAGAAGCTACATCAACTCAAGTAGTAGTAGTAGTAGGAGAGAAAACCAATCTCCTTAGAATTGCTAAAAAGATAAGTTTTGTTATTTTTCTTGCTTTAGTTGTTGTTGATGTGTGTGACTATTGGATTAGAACTAGACAGATGTAGAACTTGTGATGATAGTGATGAACCAAAGATATATAAACATATTTGCTAAAACCTAAATATGTGTATATTTGTGTATGCTAGGTGTTTGATAAAATGTAATGAAGGGATATGATATGATATGAGAATATATATAGAAATGTTTATAGGATAAGATTAAACATGTATATAGCAATAATAAGTTATTTTTGTTGATGTATGTTAAAAACAAGTATTTAAAATTGGAGTAAAAGACAAAGGAAAAATGTAACATGTTTCCTCTGTCTCGCACGGTTGTATCACGACCGGTCATCTAAGTGGAAAATAAAATTAAGGAGGGTAACTAACATGATAAAGGGCATGATCTCTTCTGATCATGGAGTTTCAAAGGTATCGGCCTATATTACGGCCGTGACGAAGGGCATGATCTCCTCTGGTCACAAATTTCTCCTTGTCATAGGTGTGACAAAGCCCGTGATAACCATCATAGCCTCAGTCGCCGCATGATGAGACCGATGATGGTGATCACGGCTTCCATCACGGGCGTGATCTACCCCCTGGTGCTGTTTAAAAATAAAATAAAATAAAAAGAAATATAAAATGAAATAGATGATCAATAGTTAAAATGTTATGTTAATTAATTTATATAATTAAGCATGATTTAAGTGAGCTTATATGTTTAATACATAATTAGATTAAATATAGAAGTTAGATATAAAATGAAGTTAGTTAATAATCTTAAGTCCAACCTAACTTAGTCAATCTCAATGAGCTAAAATGAATTAGATTTATTAATTTGAATCAACTTGACTTAGTAATTGAATTAAATGATTAATTTTAATGAACTTGGTTAAGATTAAGATAATGTATGTTTGATAACTTGTAATTTTGCTAAGTTTAAGTTAATATAGACTTAATGATTTGTTATTAGCTTAAAATGATATGTATTAGGTTAAACCATGTATTATATGGGGAATATGTTGTTTCAAATGTGTGTTTACTCAGAATATGAGTACTTTTAAAGATGAAAGAAGTGATGATGTTCATGTAATAAATGACTATAATCAAAGCGAAAAGAAATACTTTGACATATAATGGAGATTTGTCTGTATCTTGACGTAGCGTATTTTGTAGCCATGGCGAAGTTTTTACTTAATGTCTGATCAAATAGAGTTTTAATAAAAGTTTGATATTAGTGGATAATTAATATAATGGGTTATATGAGTTTAATCCTTGAACATATATGGATATCTAATTTATCTTTTGAGATAGCCTTGGACTATCTTCTGTTTCTGATTGGTTTTCAAATACGAAAGGTATGTAGTGACGTGCTTGTTATTTGTTATGATAGGCATTTTAAAATGGGTTAAAACTTAAAGATGGCCTTTATAGTTGAGTGTTGCTTGTTCTTGTATCGTGAATCCGGTCCGAGAAGCGGTAACCTTGTCTTGAGGGGATACGGTAGTTTTGGCGCTTAGGTCACCCTTGTCATGATTCAATGACATTTATAAGTGGCTCGATGGGGCAAATGGTATCAATATAACATCTACTTATACTCGGAGAGAAGTAATATGATCTAGTTCGAAGATGACTGGACTAGATGATGTTATGCATTGGGATGAGTAGAGTTATGTAACAGCTGTGAACCCTAGATAACGCTATTTTCTTGTAATGTTATGCAGGAGATTTAGGTATTCGAGCTATCTATATCAACCCCCTAAGCAGGTGTTACATAGGACCTCCAAATTTCCAAAGATTGTTCTAGAGTGTAAGTCTCCCATGTTGTTTGATTTACTTTAATGGAAAGATAATAAATTGTTATTTGATGTATTGTATTTATTTAAGCTCGTGTGCCAATTTGTGTACGCTTGTGTTATTGTGTACTGGACTTTAGTTCATTATTGCTATTATTGTCACTACATGAAAATTGACCTTCAAAGATAGAAATTATACGACGAAAAATGGGTAAAATAAGTTATATTTCTACAAATAGAATCATTAAGGATGGTTTTTGCGACAGAAACTTACGTTTAGAGACATAATTTTTGTCTTTAAATGTCATGCCCCGATGGGGTACCATAAACGTGGCAGTCCACCGTATAGAATACTAAAGCCTAAGAATGACTACCTTAATCACACAAAGGCTTTCATATTATGTACAAGACGTACATCACAACCGAGAGAATACATCGGAGTAGCGCAATTTACATTGATAATGATTAAGTAACAAGGCAAGAGGAATACTTATTATAAAACATAAATATGGTTGATTACAAATCTCAGGGGCATACTCCTGCTATTACCTTCAAGTCTATGTAAATACATTTCTTAATAATCTCCAAAATACTAACATAGCATACATTTCATATAAGGAAATTACAAAATAAATTCATCCTATGTTCCCATTGCTTCCATAAGAGTTTAAAATCCATTAATGATTTCCCTAATGTTCTGATCTTCGAATAGGGCCATGAGTATACCTATTTCAACAAAGATCTATGGGGGTGTAAGCTTACAGCTAGCTTAGTTAGATAATCTCTTTCATTCACATCGTGATATCAAACAAGTTTATTTAATTTTCACGCATATGCTATGCATGCTATACAACAATCATTTGATTACACAAATATATATAGTTATCTGAAAACCATATATAGAATGAATTTACCCCTCCATATTGAAGGTTAGGGAATTATTGATGAAGATCCTCTCGATCTTCTACTGCTAGTCCTCATGCCCTCGCTTAAAGAGTTCGATTGGCATGATCCTCTCGAGCGATGTGGATTTTCTAGGAAGAAACATGGCCCATGTCCTAGAACGCTAACAGTCCATCCAACTCCATGTATAGGAGTAGCAGCCTTCCGAAAGAAATGTAACTTAATGGATGCTATGTGTGAACGCTTTATTTTTCTTAAGCCAAACCTTATTAAGGCTTCTTAAGGGAGATCAAATAATTTAGCAAACAATAAGCAATCATACATGTAGGAAGACAATGCCACTGAATACCCCATACATGTTTATTTTTATCTTTTCTTAGTATACTAGTGCCACTACTCTACAAACACATGCAAGGTAATGAAATTAAGGGGAAAAACTCACTCGTCTATTTCGCAATTTTCTTAGTCATAGTAATCCTTAGGAAGAGAAATTCTGTATTCCTTGTCACCTAGACAAAAGAGATAACCAAGATGAGTATTTCGTAGAAGTTCTACTAATTCTATTTCACTATGTTTGCCAAAAATAGTGTAGAATAAAATTTCAACTTAAAATGGTCATAACTTGCTCATTTTAACTCAAAATTTCGCATATTATATGTCATTTTATACCTACTAAAAAAAATATCTATTTCTCAGATTATTTTTATCATAAAAGAAATTTGGGTTTGGAAACTATAGGGTACAAAATCATTATGAAATTCCAAGTCCTCAAAACACAACTTTTTAAACTTTTCTTCATCAAAAAATCCTTGAGTAAAAACATAGGTATTTATATGATTGAAAAATTCTTTGAATATATATATATATATATAAACACACACACACACACACATAGACTCATATTGAATACAAAATTTTGATGGTGTTGTCTCAACGATTATTTTTCATAAAAAAAACTTGTCTTGTAGTGTTGAAAACTTAAACTTTAATAATTTTCTCTTTAAGTTTTTCAAAAGAACTTTGTAAATTATTAGGTTACTATAAATGGGTACATTCTTTTTTTTAATTTCTTTTTTAAAATAAA
This sequence comes from Combretum micranthum, assembly GCA_024138025.1. NCBI lineage: Eukaryota > Viridiplantae > Streptophyta > Magnoliopsida > Myrtales > Combretaceae > Combretum > Combretum micranthum. The sequence continues at coordinate 57,183 of JAMXBD010003668.1, read as the reverse complement.
TTAATTTTTCTTAACTTTAGTCTTCTACAAATTTTACCTCTAGTGATAAAAATGAAATTCCTAAAATTTTTCCTAAGTGTTTGACATTCTCTAATAATTTGAGTCGTATTACATATATTTTTCCTTTTAAAGGGTTTTGATTGAAAATTATAAACAAGTGTCTTCTTCTTATGTTTTTATTTCCTCACTTCTTTAAAGATAGACTTTTATTTCTAAAAACTTGGTCTTTTAAGTTTTCTATAAAATTTTTACTTGGAAGAAACACTTTCAATATTGTCTTAAGTTATTGATAATATCTATTGTTTTTGAGCTTATCATGTTCATATTCTTCTATTTCTTTGAAAATGAGTTTATCATTTAGAACCATGGCAAACTTTTATTTCTCTAAGTGGATTTATAAACTAGTGAGTTGATTTTATCTTAACTTTGGAAACTAGTCTAGTTCTTGGTTTTTATTATGAAGTTAGAAAAAATCCTATAATTAAGCTTTTATGAAAAATTTTGGATATCAAAGAGTTATTAACACTAAGTTTTAATAAACTTTATGTTAATTATCATAAAAAGATAGTGTTTATTTCCTTAATTAATTTCTTTGATAAAATCATCTTTATTGTCGTTTAAGAAAATTAATGATGAGTTTGAAAAGAAGTTGTTAAAATAATTTTCCCATGTGTTTGATGACAAAATCTTTATTTAGTGACAAGATTATATATTAAAAGAGTTCGGTTTCATTTTCCTTTATTGAAACAATATCATTATAATGATGCATGCGTATGATTATGTAGTAGGAAAAAGGTGAAAATATCACATAATAATATATGAAAGATTATAAGAAGTAATAAAAGCAAAATAATAAGGTTAAGTATTGAGAACATTAGCCTCATCAAGGTATCTCGGTCAAGTATCGGGAGCCTTAGCTTCATAAAAGCTTCCCGGGACTAAGAATAGACTAGTATCAAAAAGAAAAGAAAAAAATGACAGGAAAAATCATAATAATAAGAGTATGTTATTGAGAAGTTAGTGAGCAATTTGGACTCTAAGAAATATAGATATAGATATACATAATAATATATTTAAAGTTAGATTAGAGAAATAGTAATATAACAACATAATAACAATAATATAATAGGAGTTTAAGCATGAACAAAAACAAAATATGAACATATTGTTGCTTCCATAACCTTACAGGTTTAGGAAACATATACTATGGTCTTGTTAAGTTACATGACATGAATGATAAATATTAAAAATTTTACCTAAGGTGTGTATTTGTTGAAGAAAAGAAAAGATAGTTATAAATATGTGGGTAGTAATATGTAGAAGATAGTTTTTGTGTAGAGGAAAGAAATTTGGAAAGAATTGTTTAGAGAGGATTTTTAGTAGAGAGAATTTGTGGAGTGATTTTGGTAGAGTTTTGATAGGAAAAATGAGAAGTGTGAAAGAAGTGGAGGGAGAGATGGTATTTATAGAATTTTGGAATGAAAATTAGATGTAAAAAATAAATCAAAAAAGAAATAAATATTAGAAAGAGAGGGAGGGGGAGAGATTTGATTGAATTTTATATTTTTATAATGAAAAGTAATAATATGTAAGGTGTGATGTGAATAAAGTTATATGGAACAAGTAAATTGTAAGGAATAGGTGTGATAGGATAGTGTATAAGAAAAAGTAGAGATAATAAAATAGTAATGAATAGTAGAAATAGTACTAGACAATTAAAATACTGGTAGTAAAGAAAATATGCATAAAAAGACGATATATGATATTTTTAGCTACCAAAAAATTATAAAACTGATATTTTTGAAATCCTTGCATTATTACGAACCTATTGGTGTTATTGGAATGTTTTTGCTACTCCGAGCCCCATGACAAGCTTTTCAAGAAATGATCCCGTTCGGGTTCGAAATATACTAAAAATTAACAAATATAATATTTTTAAGCTTATCTATATTATTACAAACTATTATCCATAATTATCTCAATTCTGTTGCTGAGGGTTTAAGAGCGCGGGATTACCAAATCTAAACACTAGGGTTTGTTGTAAACTTTGTTGACTTTTATGATTCTGGTTTGACTTCTGGCTTTTGATTTATTCGTAAGATCATAAAACTTTGGGATTTTTTACTGTGTTATATTTTTGTTCAAAATTTAAATTTTATTTTATTTTTTATGATTTATTTAATATTTTTCTTAGTCCTCGAGATTGTTTAACTGAGTTTAGGGTTATGGGTTGACTCTATTTGATTTTTTATGGTAATTGAGAATTTTGATCCTAAGATTCATCGAAGGATTTGGGGTTTTAGTATTTTTTCATCGAGTATTATTTGGATATATCATCTTGAATTGCATGTTAAGGATCGAATAAATGATTTGGTTGGCATACAGATGCTGAATCAAATGATTATTGGATTTTCCATTTTGTTTTGAGGGTTATCTTTTTCTTAAGGTTAAGAATTTTCATATTTGATCTTATTTAGAATTCTATTTTAACTTGGATGGGTTTTCAGGGTCTTGGTTTCGGTTTTTAACTCTAGGATTACTTTCGTAGAATTATGAAAAATTCAAGGGTTTACACTAAAGCCCAATTTTCTTATAGTATGTCTTTTCTAGGTGTTGCATTGATGATTGATGATCATATGTTGATGATGATTGATGGTGATGATGATGTTGACTCGGGTTATGGGAGTTTTGGGAGAAATAGTGAATTGATATATGGGTGATGGATTATTTGTTTCTATTTTTTTTTTAAAGGACTGGACTTAATCTCTTAAAGTTTGTATATTCTTAAAGGGCTTAGTGAAGAAGCTCATATTTGTAATAAGCTTATAAAGTCTATATATTCTTAAAGGGGCTTATAAAGGTTGTTTTTGAGAAATTTGATCCACTCTTGTATGAGTGGAAGTTAGATATATTTTGATAAAGTTTCTTTTCTTGTTATAAATCCAGTTGTCTATAGAATTTAATTTGATGATTTTCAACTTAAAATCAGCTAGTAACGTTCGACATAAACAACATTCTTTTAAATGAAGCTTAAGCGCGTAACATACAAATGTTGTACGTGGCAATATATGTCTTGATAAAATTTTAGGATGTTACAAAATAGAAGTCGTAGATAAATATGTATAATATTCGAGATATGAATAGATAGATATCAATAAATATAGATATACAGAAAAAATTTGATAGATTTCATTATAGAAATGGGTTATGGAGTGATTATCTTTACATATTAATGGATATCTCATGTGATAGCGCTTTATGGCTTTACTATCTGGAGTGTAAGAAGTTGTGTTAAGCTACTCTTGTATTGAGAAACACTTATCCCTACTCTAGTCTTTATGCTTGTACGAGACACTAATGTAAACAATCGTATTCGAACATAAAAATTTTAATACAATTTTTTTTATATGTGGAAAAAATATATTAGACATTTTTCAATAATTACACATATGGCAAGGTTTGATATCTTGTATAACCTATTTTTTAAATAATTAATTATTTATGTTCCAATATCTAGTACTAGAAACTAATTTTTTTGCAGTGTGGTTTTCTTTTATCAAAATTTTAGTTAGGAAAAAAATAGTCACATGATTATTGTTGGATTTTTTATTGTTAAAAATTCACTTATGATATACATTTAAGTATCATATAATTTTCTATTTTTATGAATTAAATATATATTATTTTCATCATTATTAATTTATCATAATCGGTTAAAGGGTTTTGAAGGTAACCAACCTAACTGCATCGTGATATCATTTTGTCACATTAAAATAATAATTGGATAAATATATACATATATAATAATAAATATAAATTGTCACTATTGCTAAAATAACATTACCTATAACAATAAATTTATTTTGTGATAGTAAATAGTTTATACTATGACAAAAAACTTATGAAAATATATGGTGAAAAAGTTTTATGATGAGAGATTATGATAAACTTTTTTTTCATTAAATTTTTATTAGTTTAATATGTTGTGACAAATTCTTTTTTTTTTTTTTTTTGTCACAAGTTTGCTCTTTTTTAGGTTTAAAGTGACAATTCACATTTTGTCATAATTAGAGAACTATTTGTGAAAAAATTCTAATTATGAAAAATAATATTGTCACAATATATAAAATTTCTTGTAGTGAAAAAAAAAATAATACATGTGTGATTATAGTGATGTTGTTCAAAATAAAATTTTTTATTAAAATAATTTCCATGGAAAGTAGGAAAATTAAGTTTATGAAAAATATCTTTTGGATTTTAAATAAAATCTTAATTCCTAGGCATTTTTGTCAATATGAGACTTAACTAAAAATCTTGGTTTTATGTTCAGTTTGATAACTTGAATATCTCATACTTATAATAAAACTTCATTTAACCCATTATTTTCAAAACATGAACTTTATGTATTTGTGAAGAAAATATTCTAAGTTTTTTTTTTTTTTTGAAATTTTCTTAAGGTTACAAAGATTCAATTTTGAAAACTTGTATTTTCTCTTATTTTTTTAATGCTTTAAAATAATTGAATGAATTGAGTTTGGAAGTAAAATGCCTTTCTTTATTTAATACCTTAGAATCCTTATTTATTATTTGTATTTTTTGCTTGATTGCTAGAACATTGATTTTTATGTATGTTTGAGAAAAAAATTTTGAAGGAGGGAAGAATGAAATGATCTAACTCTAATTTTAATTTAACTTCCATGTATATGTTTTATTTGTTTTAATTATTGAACTTTATGAGCATGTTAATTGATGAGAGTCATGTGTTGTAATATTAATATTGGAGTAGATGATTTGGTAATAGGCTAAATGTGTTTAAGTTAGTGTATCTTGAATATTATATATGTGTATGAACAATATAATTAGTGCTTGTGTTGAATATGTGTTATTTTGTATATGAGTATGTGTAATGAGATTAATGTTATTGTTTTATATATATTAAGATATGTATAGTATAATTAATGTTTGTGTCTTTTATGAATTAATATGTATGTGTTATGTTTAAAATTATCAAAACAACTTTTGAATTGTCTAAGATTTTGTTAGCAGAAATTTTCAAAAAATTTAGCCCATTTTCAATCTCAAATTAAACTCAAATTAGCTCCAAATCAAGCCAAATTAAATCCAAGTCATATATGCCCCAAAAGTCAAACTTAGGATAAAATTGAGTCCTAAATTTTATTAATTATAGCCACTTTTGCCAGGCCCCATTTTTTATACGAATTTCCCTCTTTTCTTTTCTTTTCTTTCTCTTTTCCTTCTATCTTTAAACCATAGGCCTTAAACCAAAACCAATATCAGGCCTTTGGATTCAACAATCTCACCAAGCCGAAGCCTCTTTATGTAAGTTAATGCAAGTATAAACTCTTTGTTTTATTTCATTTCTTGTAATTTAGATATAAAATCTATGATAGGATGAGTTTAATGTCATTTGAGTTGAATGGTTTTATGCATTGATATATGTTAGGTTGTATTTTATTGATATGTGAACTTGTTTATGTGTTATGGAAGTTGTGAGAAGTGTTGGTGAGAAGTGAAGTTGATTTGAGTAGTTGAAGTTGAAGTGAAGAGTAGGAGAGGATTTGTTGTGAATGAAGTAGTTTCGTGTGTTGAATATGAAGTGATGAAGTGTTTAAGAGTTGATGGTTGTGATAGAAGTGTTTTGGTTGTGCTTGAATTGGTAGAGATGATATATGAAGTGTTGGTTTTGATTTATTGGTTGAGATGTGTTGAGTTTGTGTTAAATGTTGTATTGATTGGAAGGTAGAGATTGAAGTGAAATGATGTTGTTTAATGAGTTGGAAATTTATAATAGATGATGTGAAGTTCATAAATCAAGCTATAGAGAGCTAAGAAAGTGTTTTGATTGAAGTTAAAAGTGTTAAAGTCGTAAAATTTGTGTTCAAAACAGGGGGTGTATAAAAACTATCAAAACACCTGTCATAACAGCCCCGTTGGGAGGGGTGTTACGCTCTTGGATAAAAAATCTCATTTTCCCTGAGTTGCAATAGCCTCCTAAACGGCCCCGTTGCCAGGGGTGTTGCGGTTTCAGATTTCTTCCCTGTTGCAATACTATTTTGTAAATTAGCCATAACTTTTTCATCTGACCTTCGATTGAGGTGAATCAAGTTGAGTTGGAAAGCTTGAAAAGAGATCTACAACTTTCATGTTTTAAGTGTTTATAAATTTCAACATTATCAATGCCTAAATCTCGATTCTTTCCAGCTCATATATTTTCCAAACAAAGTTTAAAAACCCGTTTTTGCATGTTGAGTGTGTCATTGCTTAGGAAATGCATCTTTTTGGACTAAAATGAGTGGACTAATGATATTTGATGTATAATGATGATTGAGTGACATAATTAAGAATGGATTAAGTGGATTTGTATGTTTAACAAATAATTAAATTTCCATGAATGTTAAAATAAAACTAGTTACATTGTATATATGGATTGAAGTTAAAAATGATGAATTTGTGAGCTTGTATGATCTTGAAAAATGTATAAATGGTATGTTATGACCTTGTGTTACATTTATTTGAAATTCCATGAGGTTTATACTTAGATTTGGTTATGTTAATATGCATAATACTAAGTAGAAATATTAATTGAGTTGATTTCCTTGTAACAATAATAGATACTCCTTTGAGTTCTTCCATTGATCCTCTTTTGAGTGCTCCTATTGATTCTCTTCATAGCATAGGTACACAATGGCTTAAATGTTTGTTAAGATAGGCATACTTTGATTCGAATTAAATTCAAGACGGCTTAAGTTTTGCATGAATTGATTGTGTTTTTCGCCTTTAAATCCAGTCCGGGGAGTGGCGAACATGTCACGATGCAATGACATGTTAGAATAGGCGCTTAGGCCACTTGTCATGATACAATGATTTCATACCATGATGCAATGGTAACTTCTTTTTAAATGGCTCGGTGGGTAATTGCTAGGGAATGTAGTAATAGTGTAACATTCACTCATCTTAAGAGGAAATAGTATAATTTAATTCAATGTTTATGGAAGCATGTGAATTATTTTATATTATGGATTAAGTTAAGTAAAGTTAAGTAACGGCTATAAATCCTAAACGAGATTACTTTTTCTTTGTAAAACTATCTAAGAGATATAGATATTCAGGTTACCTATATCAACCCCCTGAGCGTCGAGAGGGTTACTCATGACCCCAAATTTTCCTAAATTGTCTCAGAGTTTGAGTACTCTAATATTGATTTGTTTAATAATTATTAAAGAAAGATAAAATGAGATATTGAGTTGTTGCATTAATTTAAGTTTGCTTGCCATTTCGCCTTTAGTTTTGTTGCTGTGTACTGGGCCTTTCGCTTCCTGTTGTTTCTCTTCAGGTAATGATGATGACTGTTATGATGATTTGGGATATGAGACAGACTAGGATAAATTCTTGGATGAATGGGACGAGTAGGTTTCTGAGTGGTAGGCGGTTAAAGAAGAAGTTTTGAAGAAAGATGTTTTAGGAACTCAAATGTATTTTGTATAAAAGGCTTGTTAATTAAGCCTTGTGTTGTATAAAGAGATCTTAAATTTTGTTTTCTTATTAGGGTTAAACAAGGTGAAATCCTTTTTGTTGTGTCATAACATTGACACAAGCTTTTAACCTTTTGTTTTAATGTAAATATGTATAGATTGCTCAAAGCAATCTTTGTTTTAAAAAGTTTTCTTCGTTAAATATATATATATATATATATATAATGGTATTAAACAAACAATTAACATAAACAAGTAGTTTTAGGATAACCTTACATATAATATGAAAATATTATATGTGGTTAGGGACTTGACTTGTTTAATTTTGGATTAAATAGATCGGGTCTTTACAATAAAATTCCCCCACATGTTACATAGGGTTATGTCATCTTAAAAAAATAGGGGGTTGACTTTTGTTTTAAAATTTGCTTTTTCTTACATGATTCCCAAGGCTTTGAAAATAATTATTTGCATAACAAAGAATTATTAATATTAAAATTGTAAGGGTTTTTTTTGTCAATGTCACTATAAGCATATGTGTATTAGCTTAAAATTAGTATTATGAATGTAATAACAAAATTAGGAGCACTGAATTATACCAAGAATATAGAAAATTATAAATAAATAAACAAGAATATAAAGTTGTTAAAATAAAAATATGTGAGTCTTAGCATGTTGCTAAGACTCATTGGGACTTGAAATAATCTAGTCACCATATGAAATAAATAAAAATCAGCGTAATGAAACAAAATAAAGTGGGAATCTTAGATTTTAAACAAGGCTCCACGAGACTTAAAATTTCTAGCCTCTTTCAAACTTGAATATGGCCAAGTCCGAAACTAGAAATAAATAAATTGCTTGAAATAAAATACGTGCATGAAATAAATAAAGTTAGGTTAGTAAGCATTAGACTCTAAAGAATATACATATTTATATACGTGCATAAATATATAGAAAAGTTAGATTACTTAACAACATATGAACAATATGGATATAATATGTACATAATCATAAACATGATTTTGTGTAACACAATCTAAATGTGTTGTCTCACAATTTGCATTCCCTAGCATTATGCATTAAAGGGATTTTTATGGAAAATAATTAAGGACATATATATATATATATATATATAATAGAGAGTGTTTTAGGATTACCTAAAGGAATGTGAAATATGTATGAGATGGAGAGGGACAGTGTTTAAGAGAAAATTTTAAGAGAGAAGTTGAGGAAAAAATTTGGTAGAGTTTTTTATGTGTAAGAAAAAGTGTGAAAAAAGTGAAGAGGGATGTGGGTTTTTTTAGGGAATATTAGATAAATTAAAGTTTGGAAGGAAAATGAAAAAGAAAATAAAATAGAGGGTGTAGCCGATGTCTTTATGGGAGGGAAGAAGGAGGGGCGGGGGAAAGGAGAGAGAAGTGGAAGAGAAGTTAAGTATAAATTAGATAAAGTATGTATGACACAAGTAAATGTAAGATATAGGTTTGTAAGATGTAAGAACAAGTGTAAGAGTAGATATAAGAAAAAATAGAGCATATTGAATAGTAATGAACAATAAATGAAATGACAAATATATACTTGTAGAAAATACGATATGCATAAAATTTTATTCAATTGATGGTTTTATTTTATGATAAATTATTATATGATACTAAAAAGGTATTTTAATGTTAGTTTATTATTAATTGCTGTCTGGTGATTTTATCTTGGTCTGTAGGCTAGCGATCAGGTACAACACGGTTTGGTTTTAACTGATGAAATTTTGACTCGAAAAATTTTTATTAGATGTTATATGAGTATTTTAGTATTTTTCTAGTATAGATCAATTATCGAACTATTTTTTCTCATTTTGAGTGTCGATGTTTAGATATAGGAACTAATCCCAAAAAGTCTTGAAACGATTGAAGTTGTGATGAATCTAATCATTTTAGGGAATATACCACATATTCGATTCATATTATGAGTTCGTACTATTTTCCTAATTTATTCAATATTTTTGGGTTTTAGAAGCTGTTTAACCGAGTTTGGGGTTTCTAGGGTTTAAGGTTACTTGGTTTGGCTTTAGGGTTCTAGTTTTGTTCTCAACTCCAAGGTTTTACCTATAAAATTACTGTAGAATCCTAGGGGTTAACAGTTATAGGAATTTATTTCTATATTAGATTTTATCTAGATACACTGCCTCGATTTACATGTTAGAGATCAAATAGATGAATCATCTAGCATAAAGTTTCCAAGTCCAACGATTATCGGATTTTTGTTTTGTTTTTTATGGTACTTGTTTTCTTAGGGGTCTGTATTTAGGATAAAAGTTCCCCTTATACTCATAAGATATTTAAGGTTATCTGGCTTATATTACATTGCCTAGGATTTCTAGAGTTAAGTTATAACTTAAGTCAGTTTTAGGGTTCCAGTTTCAATATTAGCTCTAGGGTTCTCATATAAGAGTACCAAAAATCTAAAGGCTTACAATATGCATTCGTAGTCTATGTTTTTGTGATGTGAGATAATTTATAATTGAAGAATCGAAATCCTATCCAGGACGCAAGACTAAGCTTATATTTGAACATAGGTCAACCCGTGTAGATTCTGAAAAATTGATTCTTGTATGTCCTGATTGAGTGTATGTTTAACATGGTGCAAGACAATGTTTAATATGTATCTTCATTTCTAGTGGAGATCATTATCACAAGATAAATTCATCACCTTGTCTTTTTAATTGAGAGTTCAAACTTGTAATCAAAAAATTTTTTTTTCCTTCCATGTGTCCTGAGAGGCAGGCACGGACTTTATCTTCCCAAAGTTGAATCTCATATATGTGAGAAAGACCGCCAATAATTTATTTCTTTCTAATTTCTTTTCTTTTCATTTTTTTAATTCCTGAACATTTGAAATTCAATCATGTCCATAATTCGAATATATTCCACTCATAACCAAAATATGCCACTAACTAGCAAATACTTTCCGTCATAAGAAAATATCTTTTAACTTCTCACATCCAAAGAAATGGCTAAGACTAAAATGATACATGAACTTTCATAGAATATTTAATTAGGTAACGAAAGTTTTATTTTAAACAATTTAGTACATCAACAAAATTTTCGTGAACTTTTTTTCGTATATGAAGTTTAGTTTTGATAATTTTGGTACCTGAACAGAGTTTTCAAATACCTTTTTTTTTTTTTAATACCTGAAGCAAGTTTAATTAGGAGTATAAACAACGTATTATTCTAAATATCATATTTCAAACAGATACGAATCAAAATCATAGACCACTTCTTAAAAGGATAATTGTTATATATTGTATCTAAAGTTTACGTATATTTACAATCAACTACATGGAATTTAAAAGTGTTAATTTGGTACCTAATTTTTTTTTTTCATTTTTGTAATTAACTAATTGAAGTTTTTCAAATTGTATAATCAGCTACACGAACTTGATTTCATTTTGCAATTATCTACCTCATCTAGGTTTTATAAAGTAGACATCACCACGGGATGGTTTCGAACCGCGAATCGCCCAGAACCGTCACCTGCGGTTCTTGACCCAGGAACCACCCCGTCGGTGACGGTTTAGAACCGTCCAAGGACCCACCGGAATCGGCGGGTCCAAGCGGTTCCAACCGGGTCAGAAACAGCCAAATATTTGAAAAAAAAAAAAACCTCCGCATGATGTAGTTCTTGAAAGGAGAGTGGGCCGTGTGGGGGGGTGTGGTGTTGTTGTTTTCTTTATTTTTTCCCAAAAAAAAAAAAAACAGGTTCATGTGAACCGGAACCGCCAGAACCGGTGGTTCCGGTTCTGGTTCGGGTCTGGAACCGACCCGAACCGTGCCGATGTCTATTATAAAGCTTTAATATCACGAATAATACCTAAGATTTGATAAAATATGCATATAGATACCTGAACTTTAAAGTAGATTTATTTAGTATTTGAATTTTGAAATTAATCAATTTAGTACCTGAAAGAACTTTTCGTAAGCACCAATAATACTTCTGTCAAATTCTTTTTGGTACTAAATTGATCATTTTAAAGTTTTTAGTTATTAAATTAATCTATTTGAAAGTATATGTATTGAATTGATCTACTTTAAAGAATGATAACATTTCATGTAGCATAGAATAAATAATGAACTCCTATTCCACACTTAAACAAGATCATAAACTATGGTATGAGTGGATTAATATTAAGTATGTGTGTGATTTTCTTAGTATAATATACATATGTAATAATATTAGATATAATGTATATAAATACATTGTGCAAAGCTCTATTGGTTAACCTTTATTGGTATCCGGTTCGAGGAGCAGCACCTTGCTCAGATTGGAAGCACAGTAGTTTAGGCACTATCTTTTGATAAGGCTTTCCTAAATGGTACGGTGTGTAACTAATGGGGAAGATGGTGTCGGCGTAACGTTTGCTTAAGCTTACTATGAAATAATATGATTTAGTTCAAATGTTTATAGGAATAGTTGGATTACGTGATGTTATGGACCAAGATAAATGAAGTCATATAACGGTTGTTAACCCTAGATGAGGTTATTTTCTCTATTATGAATATATCATCTAGGAGATATAAGTATCCGAGCTACTTATATCAACCCCCTAAGCGTCGTGATTGTTACTCAGGACTCCCAGATATCCTTATTGTTTAGAGTTTGAATACTTCAGTGATGTTTGACTAATTAAAGATTATCTAGTAACCGAATGATTGTGACATTTTATTATAGTTTAAGATCATGTATGCCATTATGCATTTGTTTTTGTTACTTATGTACTGGGCCTTTTGCTCTTTTTTTATCCTTTTTAGGTGTAGATAACAAATTCTATACAAGCAAGAGATATGGATCGGATTTTGAGAAGTTCTTAGACGATTGGGAGGAGTAGAGACGGCCTTGACTTTGATGAAACTCTTATGTAATAGAATAGTTATATGTATATATATGTTATGAAAATCTATGTATTAGTTAATAGGATTTTTGTTATTTTTGATATATTTTGTAAATGGCTTGTTTACGAGCTTTGTTTGCCATATAATATATATATATATATATGGTTGTATTATATTTGGATCTTTTATTAAGTAAGGAAGTTAAAAGTTGTATTTTATGGGATGTTATATGTATTATTACTAATAAAGTTTGTTATTATAGGACATTTAAGCTAATAACTATCCAAACTAATCTTGGATTACAACCTTACATATAATATCGCGGATTATATGTGATTGCGGAACTGGATTTACTTATTTTAACTATAGGGGTAAGTCTGGGTCTTTACACCTAATGCTTGGAAGTGGGCAGGACAATGGCCGATTTGATTTCCACGACCAATAGATGGAAAACCTATTTTATATTATTTATGATCAACAGGCTTAGTTACTAATTGGACTTGAGCTTTGGTTGGTTTATGCCATTAGAAATTAGTTGGGTTTATTGATGTGATATTGTTATTGGTTTTGACACTTTATTTAAACTATGTGATGTTACTCTTTTTCTGAGAGCTACTGAAGGCGTTATGACAAGTTCTGATTTTCCTGTAACTGTGCGTTTTGTTTGCTCGTAGTACACATGAGTGTGTGTGTGCAGATATATTATATATCTTGGGGTTACCACCTCATTGGTTTTGGGGGTTGTGGCTATATGAAGGATCAATCTAGTGTTTGATTTTCGATGGTAATTGGAGTATGAAAGAATAACATATATATATATATATTTATGTATGTATATATACACCCGACAGGACTCATTATTATAGGTGGATGGTCCATCTTAAAAGAAAAAATGTGGAAGAATGGTCCGTTGCATGCTCGAAAGCTATAAATGAAGTCAAAGGAAAGGTGAGGATAATAAAGAAAATATAGAATAATTAAAAGCAGCCGTGTCCTGTAGGATATTCAAAGCATTATATGCCCTTACCTACATCGTGGACTTACTCTGCTCTGCCTCCACTCACTCCATTGCTAAGCTTTAATGGCGCAGACCAAATCTTCCGCCCAGCTTTCTCTTGGAATTGTCTTTTTTCAGCCACTTCATTAATTGCCCTTATACCCTTCACTGCTTGCTACTAGCCTGCACGTGCCCATCAATTTCTATATTATATTGTAAGGTATAATTTCTCGTGAACCATCAGATGATATATATATATATACATTATTTGGAAAATCTACTCTAGGAAAAGTAGTTCATCTTTCATCGACGTCTCCTGGGCTCGGGGCAAGTCATGAACCAGCCTAGGCCTACTGAGTCCAGGTCCCAAAAAGCTGGACTCAAAATCATCCTATTAAGTTGGGGACGGGTGAGACCCGTAAACCTACCTGAAATACTCCAATTCTTCACTTAAAATAGAAATTGATTTTACACATATTTAAATGACTAAAATGAATTATAGGATTTAAATAGACAAGTTGATATAATTTAATTAGCTAATAATTAAATTGGTTTGAGATTTGAGTTTCAAATTCCCTAAACATGTTATCAAAGTGTTTAGAGAATTCCTAAATCCTTCATTCTTAGCCTAAACACTAATTCCTAAATCTCAGTAAAATTTGAGTTCATTTGCTTATCTTAAAATATCAGTTCTTAAATCCGAACTCAAATTAAATATCTTTTATCTAAAATAAATTCTCAAATTAAGTTCTTATTGCAAGTTCTTAATTTCTAACATATTGGTTCCGAAACAAACTTTTAAATACTCTTGAAACTACAGATATTTGATCTGATAGTTCTAAATCTATACCTATAATTCTTTATATTAATTTTAATCCCTATCCTTTTCTTTTTAAACCCTCTCTATCCTCTGCCTCTCTCTTCCCTTACTTTTCCCTTTCTTTCCTTCTATTTTCTCAACCGATGCTTTCTCTTCCCTTTCCCTTTCTTCTTCATTTTTCTTTCTTTCTCTTCAAATCTTCAACAAACCTCAAGATCAAAGCCAATTAGAGGATGAATCAAGATTAGGAGATGAACTAGATAGAGAAAACCAAGCTAGAGGATGAAGCTTCAACTTCTTTTCTTCTCTAAAGCTAAGTATACTTTGTAAATTGTTATTTTCTTTATGAATTAGAACTTAAATGTTGTATAAATGTTATACATGAGTTGAGAAGTATTGTTTAAGTTTGTATTTGTAAAGTTTATGGTTGATGGAGTTGGTTTATTGAGAAAGAAGATGAATAGTAAAATTGGGGTTTGAAGTTGTTTATGATTATTATAGTGATGTTTGATGGATTGAAGTGTTAGGAGTTGTTATTAGAGTTTATTTGATGTTAGAATTGATATAGGAAGCTTAGTAGATGATTTGAAAAAGTTTTGATAAAAGGAAAGTGTAAAAAACATGTTTTCGCAAACCTGTTCTGTCGTCAACGCCGCCTCCTGGAGCATCTACGCGGCCGGCTTTGAGACGGTGTTGAATGGAACAGAATGCATTTTCTTAAAGCTGCCTCCAACACTGCCGGTGTTGAACCTCTATACTGCCGGCTTTGAAATTTACGCTGCCGGTGTAGAAATACCGATGTTCGTTTTACTCAGTTGCCCTATTTTGCAGCTTGATCGTATTTTGGCCATAACTTTTTCATACGACCTCCGATTGAGGTGATTCAAGTTGCTATAAAAAGATTAAAAAGAGATCTACAACTTTTATGTTTTAAGTTTTTACAAATTCAAAACGTATCAATGCTTAAATTTTGATTCTTTCCGGCTATTGTGTTTTCCTAAACAAAATTAAAACTTGTTTTTTTTTCTAAATGTTTATTGTTAAGTGTAAATGGATCTTTTTGAGCTAAAATGAGATAGATTAATGATATTTGATGTGTAATGATAATTAAGAGATATAATGAAGTATGATTTAAGTATATTTGTAGATTATTCAAATAATTGAATTTCCATGCGTATTAAACTAAAAGTAGTTATGTTGTATATATGATTTCCATTTCTTGATTTATGATGTTGTGATGACTTAGTGAAACTAAATGATCTTGGTAAGTATATAAATGATGAGTTATGTTCTATATGAATTTTATTTGAATTTCCTTCATGCTAAGTTTAAGATTTAGTATGTTTTAAGTGGTGTTTTTCTTCAATTGTTTTACCTTGTTTATTATTTGTTCTTATGATTAGCTATTGAACTTAAATGAACTTAGTTAACAAACTTAAGTTTAACTTGATTAAATAGACTTGAATGAGTTAAAATGAATTAGATTGAGTTAATTTAACCATCTTTGACTTAGTTTTTGAACTAAATGATTAAGGTTAATTAATTTAGCTAAGTTTAAGTTAAGGTGATTTCAAGTTGACATAGATCCTACATGTATAATGAATTAGTAATGAATCTAAGTTCAACTTGACTAAATGAGCTTGAATTAGCTAAAAGGAATTAGATTACTTAAGTTAATCAACTTGACCTAGTTTTAGATTAAATGACTAATTCTAAACAATTTGGCTAAGGTTAAGCTAAAATGGGTTAATAGCTAATAATTAGCTTAGATGAATGTATTATGATGATCTTTAAATAACATGAAAATAATTTGTTTCAAATGTTTAATTGCTTTGAATATGAATGCTTTTATGTATGAATGCTTTATATATGCTATGTTTTGTGATAAGAAACTATAATTAAAGTGAAAAGAATTACTTTGACAGGCAAAGGAGAACTGTCCATATTTTGGCGGGGCGATATTCTCAGCCATAGTGGAGTTCTACATTAGTGTATGATCAGATAGGATTTAATAAAATGAGTTTGAGATGAATGGATAAATAGCTTAAGTTCTTATATGATTTTGATGAAGTGAATGATTAGTTTAGTTTCTTATACGAACTCTTTCCTTAACAGAAGTGGATATCTGATTTATCTTCTGGATTATCTTCTAGAATTCCTTCTGAGACTCTGTTTAGATTTCCTATATAAGGTATGCAGTAACTTGCGTGTTAAATGTTAGGATAGGCATTCTAAACTGATTAAGACTTAAACTCGGCTTTGTAATTGATGAGTGTTGATTGTGTTATTCGTCATTGAATCCGGTCCGAGGAGCGACAACTTGTCATGATGCAATGACAATGTTAGAATAAACGCTTAGGCCACTTATCATGATGTAATGACATGGCTCGATGGGTAATCGAAGGGAATATAGTAATAATGTAACATTTACTTAAACTTGGAAGGAAGTATCATAGTTTAGTTCAACGTTTATGGGAGCGTGTAAACTAGATTCATGTTATGGACTGAGTCTAAGTAGAGTTGGGTAACGGCTATAAGCCCTGGATGAGATTACTGTTTCTTTTTCAGTGTAACGTTATCTAGGAGATATAAGTATTCGGGCTACTTATATCAACCCCCTGAGCATTGTGAGCGTTACTTAGGATCCTCAGATTCCCATGGCTTGATTTGGAGTGTGAGTGCTCTTGTGATAGTTGTTTATTTACTTTAAAGAAAAGATAATAATCTATGGTTGTGCATTGCATATAGTTTAAGTCGTGTGCCACTCCGTGTGTGATTGTGTTACTGTGTATTGGGCTCCGGCTTATTATTGTTGTTGTTATTCTTTTTATAAGTATTATTGTTATTGATGATGATGATGAGATGATGACTTGATGATGATGTGGAGGTTGTTGATGTTGTTGTTCTTATTATTGTTGTTGATGTTAATGTTGATGTTGATGAGGATGGTGATGGTGATGATGATTGATGTGATGATATTTGTCCCGGGTTTTGGGTGATTCTGAAGATATGGGAGAATGAGTGAAGTGTGATAAGATCGAGATATTACTTGTATTTTGTTTCTTCTTTTGTTTTATAAGAGGACTGGATATATTTATAAATTGTATTTTCTTTTAAGGGCTTGTTAATGCCCAATTGATTGTAAATGATTATCTACCCCTAAGAGTAGATCATAAAGTGTTTTTATAAACTTAGTTTCTTAGAAAACTGATTTGCTCTGTAGGGAGTAGAAGTTTATAAGTTGTTTTATAAAATTTGATTTTCCACTGCCGAATCCTGTTATTTAGAAATCTAACTAAACGATTTCATAAATTCTAAAATTGGTTTAGCAATGTTCAACATAAACACCTTCTTTTAAGACAACTTTACATATAATTCGTAAGAGTTATACGTGGTTAGTGACTTGGTGTGTTTAATTTGAGAATTGAACATGTCGGGTCTTTACATTACTGGATCCTAAGTTGGATCCTGTAGTTTTGACTCTTTTTAAGTTTTTTTTTTTAATTTAAATTAAACCTCTATGTACAACCTTAGTTAACATTTCTAATCTTTCATGTGTTACGTACTAGAGGTTAATTAAAACATACCAAGCATTTAGTTAGCATATTAAAGTACACAAATAATAACTAAATATTGGAATAATTTTTTTCTAATTTTAGTTACATGGTAATGTTAATGATTTTAGGATAAATTACACTTATTAAACCTAAAAATTTTATAAAAAAACACTGACTACCCACCTTTTTATAAAAACAGCAAATATCCCCTTAAAAATGTCAACATCAATACTGGCATCGCAAAAATACTAACGTGTTACCATCGTGACATGATTGTATGCCTGTATCATTATAGTTTATTTATCTTATTTAAATATTATATATTATTATAATTTATACATATTAACTAAAAAAAAACATAACAATTAAAATAAATTGAGACAAATTATAAAAATATTGATTGTTTTTGCTAATGTTTATCTTTACTAAAACCTATTACAAATTAGCTCCTTTATTTTCAAGAGGAATATTTGTTGTATTTTTAAAAACTAGGTAATTGGTGCTTTTCACAAAGTTTATAGGAGTGTTCAATGTAATTTATCTATAATCTTAATATAAGACGATTATTATGAATGATGCATATTATACCGATGAAATTACTCATTTCATTATATTGAAAATATATGATATTAATAAGGCAATCATATTACTATATCAAAATCAATAATTAATAATTAATATCATCAACATAAAGTAACATTTCAATGATTTTATTAATAATATTACTATGTTCATAATATGACTATTACCCATGAATAAAATCGTATTATAAATTAATAATATTACAATTTTTTTATTGTATACTCAATATTGCCTAGAATTAGCACTGAAAGTATTATAGCAATAATATTATCCATAACTAACATACGGTATGTTAGATAAAAATCATGCATTTTGTTATATTGCAGATTATGTGATACATTTATCATTTTATATAATACATATTAAAGGTGTCATACTATATATAGTACAAGCATATTGTGATATCATATAGAATATTATCTAATTACAAACTTTAATTATACTATATTTACGCCTTGTTTGTTTTTATCAAAATATTTTCCAGAAAAAATCTTTTCATTTTGCATGTTTGTTTAAAGAATAGTAAGATAATTCTTAGAAGACATTTTTCCTTATTTTGAAAAAATGGAACCTCATTCATAGTTTATTTTTTGGAAAACAATTTATGAATTATAAAAGCGCAAGTCATTTTCCTATCAATATACGAGCTCAATCTACCAACCATTTACTACCAATAATATTTATTATTTTTAAATTTTTTTAATTAGGTAGATTTGTTTCTCTTTATAGAATATGTTTTATATTTAATTATCTTAATATTTTCATTATCCAAGTTGAAAGAAAAAACAAACAAAAACTATTTTCATAAAATTAGCCGAACACTTGAAAACATGTTATTTTTTAAGAAAATTCTTTCAAGAAAAAATATTTTCCATTGTCAAATAGTTTTCCTTAAAACAAACATGGCCTTAATAAAGCTCCTTTACATACATTACATGTCACAGATCCAATGTACCCACTTTATGTAGGCTATATTTTATATCATACTTATATTATGTTTTCTACAATGAGCCAACACTCGTAATACATTAGAGAACATATAAATAAAATTGATAATGCCACAAATGATACATGAATTTAAAAAAAATACAATTAAATGCTTGAACTTTGAAATTAATCAATTTAATATATGAAAAACTTTAAAATCGATCAACCTAATACCTAAAAAAATTTAATGAAAGTAATATTGACATGCATAAAAAGTTATTTTAGGTGAGCAATTTTAAAATTTAGATTATAATAATTACCTATATTATTAATGTTTAATTGATCCTAATATTAACTTTTAATAAAATAAAGAAAGAAAGACAGAAAGGCATGGGACACCCATTCGCATAAATACAATACTTTATGCTTTTACGATCTTTTATTAACATAGTGTCAGGTCAAACAAATAAATGGGACAAACAGGAAAGCTGGTAATGTATATTTTTGAAACTTTAAAGTAGAAATAAATATGTGACAATGGACAGGACTATTAGATAAATGCTCGACGAAGAGGGGGGTTGATTTGTTTGGACAAAACCCCAAAAGCAGTAGCCCCGTAACACGGGTACGATCTAGTATATATTCAACGTATATATTTTGGAAAAGTTGTTTGTCCCTTAAGATGCTTTTTATCTCTCTTTTTCGTTTACGTGGTAAAATAAAAGACTTTTGCTAGTCGTTAACGAGAAAAAGGAATTAAACTTTCCCTTAGTTCAATGAACATTCACATGATCAAACCAGTGTAAATAAAGTCTGTTTATTTTATAATATTTTCATTTTTTAAATAAATATTTATTAAGAAAAATATCGATTAAAAATAATAATTTTATTTATAAACTAATTAAATAAATATAATATAGATAATTTATAGATACAATTCGATATAGATAATCTGAACAGAAGGCTACAAGAATCTAGAAAAGCTACCACCTGTGACTTGCATGTACAAGATGAACTGTATCGCTATATGATCTTAATAGTCATCCATCATTACTCCACTAATTTTAACAGCGCAATCTGAGGGTCTTTAATCTTTTATGAAATTATCCTCTGATCCCGGTGGGATAAAAGCAGTGCCTGTCGATTGATTATAAATATGCTAGAATGGAATAATATATTTAACAGTGCATGCTTGAATATTAATGACTTTAATTAATAATTTTTTTTTACTATACACTCTTTTTACTATACATTTTTTTTCTTTCTAAATACTATTTGGGGAGAGAAAACAAAACCAATAAACTAGTGTCCATATCATTAGAGAGTCTTGGTGTTTGGTTCCCATTAATTTATGGACAGAATAGGACAATATCCATAATACTTTGTTTGTTTGTTTTTTTTTTTTTTTTTCTGCATGGGACCGGACAAAAAACTCCAAGAAAACTGGACGACTTTTTAAAAAATAGTCCCATATAGATATTGGGACAAGAGCTTGCTCCACCGAACAACTTAGCCTATTTTTCCAAAAGCCCTAATCTACCCTTCTTCAAAGAGCCAATTTTCAAAGAATTCTTCTCTACGTAGCTTCAAGGTGTCTTGAATCCTAGCACTAACTTAGCTTCTCTACTTCTGGTCTTGAGCCCTAACCCTAATTCAGTGAGTCGCGCTAGCTTTGTAAGATACACTCTTTCTCTCTCTCATTTTTTATGGGACTCGATTCTAATCGAATTAATTCTTACGTTTTGCTTATTTTGATGCAATCGGAAGGGCCTTAGTGATGGACCCAGGATTTGCTCAACAACCATGCAACAGGTGATTTGGGTCTCGCACTGGTTTTGCTTATGGATCGGCTTATCGAGTGCGCAAAAAAAGGTTTGGTCTTGAATTGGATTATTGGGTTTTTAATTATCTGTCTACTAGTTATGTTAGAGCTGATAGAGTTCATGATGCTGTTGATTTTTGTGATCGAGTGATTGAGTGTGGAATGATCAATAATATGTGTTTTTGTGATGTGGTTTTGAGTGCAATGCTTGGGCAAAACATGGTTGATGAAATATGAGAATTGTATGATAAGATGATATCAAAAGGGCTAATGTGTAGTTCCTCTACATTGCATATCGTTTTGTGGGTGCATTATCGTGTTGTCATTGGATTGTGTTTCCCCTCACTGAAATTGCAGTTTAGATGGCAATTGATATATCTATTTTATAAGCATTCTGGGTCATCCTAATTTTGGGCAACTTGGTGTTGTATACTGAACATAATGAGATAGTTTATTAATCTTTTAATTACCCTATAGACACATTGGTACTGGGGCAGGTGCTGAAAATTTGGACAAAACCTTACTGCTAGCGTTTCCTCCTTGAATTCTTCAGAAGAGATATACTCACTTATGTTTAGAGAGGATGGTTTGCTTGCTTGCATAGAGTCTAATCCTCCACAAGTCTATTTTGAAACCCCAATTCCAGTGAGTAACTCAACTTATCTTGAGTTTCGTAATGGAAGCTTAGAATTATTCCAAACTTTATTTGTTAATGTATCCTTGAGCTTAGTTAATTTGTCAAGAGCTTTATCAGCATGATACATGAGGTTAGACTCCGATGGAGATTTGAGGATATATGAATGGGAAACAAGACCAAAAGAAATGGTTGATGTCTTCTATTACTTGAAAAAATTTGGCAAGTGTGATTACCTAGAAGTATGTGGAAAATATGATGTGTGCTTTGCTTTAGATGATAATTGTGGTTGTTCGCAATCGAGTGCGGGATAACTTATTTCAACAAATCAAGTGATATACATCAAGTTTTTAGTTGTTCGGAAGCTATCCCACTATCCTGTGGGGCAAAGAAAGATCAAACTTTCTTGAAACTTGAGAATGCTACTTACTTTAACCTCAATAATGGTCAAAACAATGTTGATCCAAGTAGATGTGAAGAATTATGTGCAAGTGATTGGTAATCAAAAGATTGCCAAACAAGATATATTTTTCCTAACATTTCTAATTTTCTATCTTATGGCTGAAGTTGTGATGAGCATCTTTGGTGCTGTGCTACTCTTTAATGTTGCACTAGCCATTATTATTGTGCAGAACCCCATTTTTAGATTAATTGTCTTCACTTTTTCTTTGCATCAAGTTTTTCTACAGCAGAGACTAGTTCTTTTTTTTATCATAATGGTCAATATATATGTGTGTATATAATATTAGACGAAGTAAGGAATGAATTGGCCACTGCTAAATATATGCGGAGAAATTGGATTTGCCATAATTTGATTAGACCTGCATAGTTTATTGTTGCTTCACTACTAAGCTATGTGGTATGTCCCTAGGGTGTTGTTCTCTATTACCTATGTTTATCAATGAAGGTTAAAGAGAAGTGGTTGTTTCATGAGTTTTTTAAGAGTTTCTAGAAGTATCTAGGAGGGGTTAATTAGTAGTTTGTTACTTGTATCTTAGTTTTGGTTGCATGTTAGAAGAGTTGGTTGGTAGATAGTAGTCTATAATAGGGGATATGCCATACTTGATGGAGGAGACTAGATATTCTTGTAATATATTATCATCACCGTTTTTGAATAATGCATTATTATATTCAATTAGTTTTATAGCTTAATTATGATAAGGTATAAGAGAGGAACAAAGCAATATTGAAAGTTTGAGTATTCATGATCATTTGATTTAGTGAAATATACTTTACTTAAAGTTTTCAATCTGGATGAAAGTTTTGAAACATCAAAGGATTGATGTTGCTAGCTGAGATTGGTAGCTTGAGAGCTTGAATAACAAAGCTATGGATGTAATTGCAGCAGTCTCATTTGTTGTTTTGTTTACAATCTGTTACGATATATACATGGTATGTTTGTTTCTTTGGTTAATGTCGTTAAACTTGCAATAATGGTTTACAAGATTGCACTGATGAAAGGTGGAAGTGGTTTAAGGTATTAATTTAATTGTTTTAAAACTCATTCACAACAAGCCAAATTTATTATAATGTGTTATTAATCATTTCTTTTTGCTTGTTTTGAAACTTATTAGGGCTGCCTAGGAGTATTTAATGGTACTTATATCGTAGTGACGACACTTGCTACAGATAGACTTAGATATTGAACAAGGAAAGGGCATCTTGCAACAAATGTTTTGGGTGTATGTACCTGTGACCTAAGATTTACTTATGTATTAGCAGGATGGGAAGGGTCTGCATCGGATTCTAGAGTATTGTATGATGTAGTTATTCGGTCTCATGGTTTGAGAGTTCCAACTGGTATGTGCATAAAAAGAAATCATATTTCATTTTATTTTAAAGTAATAAAATTGTATATAAATTTATGAGGTTGCATTTATTTATAGGTTCATATTATCTTGTGGATGGTGGATACACCAATGGGCCAAGCTTTCTTACTCCTTTCAGATGTAGACGTTACCATATTCAAGAATGGGCTGTAGGTCGACGTGCACCATAAAATCGTGAGGAATTATTTAATTATAGACCCGCAAAGGCTATAAATGTTATAGAGAGATGCTTTGGAATTTTGAAGAAATGATGGGGTATTATGAGGAGTCCTTCTTTTTATCCTATTAAAATACAATATTGAATGATACTAGCATGTTGTTTAATGCACAATTTCATTCGAATGTACATACCACTAGATCCATTGGAGTATACTCCAATAGAAGGTGATGAAGTTCCTATTGGGGAAAATGGTATCAATACAATTGGAACGGTGGAGGCTACCATAGAATTGACTCAAGTGAGAAATAATCTAACACAAAAAATGTACAACAAATAGAGGGCACGTTGTAGAAATTAGAAAGTTGCTTTTTTGATCAATTACTATTTTTTTTTTTTTTTTTTTGCTACTATAAAATTTAAGTGTTGAAAAATTTCTTCCATTACAATGGCAAACTGTTTAACATTGCAAATTGTATATGTGATTATTTAAGTCTATTTATGTATAACTAAAGTAAGGTATATTATTTTTTATTATTTACCATTAATTTAATAATTAATTAAAATTGTTCAATACGTAATAAATTATTATGTAATTAATTAGCTTAATATTGATAGCATTAATTTAATTAATTTTATATTTATTAAATATTAAGCAAATTAATTTATTATATAGATATTTAATATTTTAATTAGGTAGCGAATTTTTGTAAGGAAAAAATAGTTTAATTATGACTTTTTTATTTAATATAATATGTAATCAATTTAATTGTATACATATATTAATCTTTTTAAATTCTATTTATTAAATAACATAATAAATTAATTAAATAAATGTATAATAATACAAGGGTATAATGGTCAAAAGATGATGTTTGGTCCTGTACTCGTATATACCAAATACAGGATAACACAAAAATCCTTGTCCAGTTCTATAGATACCAAACGTGGTATAAAAGAATTGTTCTGTCCAGTACTCTTTGTACTTTGTTGTCAAGTTCTTCTTGTCTTGTTTAGTCCTTACAACTAAATGCAACATTGGCAATTGCTATACTTTATCTTATAATTATACATATTCGTAATAGAATAAGTCTAAAAACCTCCTGATGAAACCCTATAGGGTTCGTTGGGTTTAAAAAATATAAGTTATTTTTTTGTAATCTTTCACTTTATATATTTATGTTATTCTTTTTCTTAATTTCAATTGTATATCCTAGGTTTTCGTACTTTTCACTTTCTTAATCTGTTCATAACTTTGCACTCTTAAAATCTTTCCCTTTTATTTTGTTAAGTTAAATAAGGCTAATTAAATAATCAACTGGAACATTCTTGTTTAAAAAACGACAAAACCATAAAATTTTTTGTCATTAAGATCTTTTTCTTCTCAATAAAGTAGTATTCTCATAATGGACGGTTGCATAAGTTAAGGGAAAAAAATATTCAGCAAAAAAAAAAAAAAGAGTAAATAGGATATTATTGTTAAAAAAGTTGTGACATATGATATGATGGCGAAAAAAAAAAGAAAAATAAGAGGGATAAAGAAAAGATGAAAACCTATATAGCATAAATCGATTTTACTTAAATATTATATATGATCATATTCCATACGTATCAACTAAATAAAAAAAAATAAAAAAAATAAATTGAGAAAAATAAAAAAAAAAAGAAAAAAATATTTTTTTCAATTTCTTTATTTTAACTAAAACCAACTATAAATTGGTTTTTCTTGTTTTTAGACTAAAGTATATCATAATCTAAAACTTTCATTAATTTATCCTACTCAGATACTGATATGGGACAAACATTTCATTATCGTGTCATCACCATATCCATGTGATTAAATTGATTTTATTTAAATATTATGT
Organism: Combretum micranthum; assembly: GCA_024138025.1. Taxonomy (NCBI): domain Eukaryota; kingdom Viridiplantae; phylum Streptophyta; class Magnoliopsida; order Myrtales; family Combretaceae; genus Combretum; species Combretum micranthum. The sequence continues at coordinate 31,614 of JAMXBD010003668.1, read as the reverse complement.
TATATACACACACACACACACATAATGAGTGGACATAAATATAAAAAAATAAATTAAATTGATACAAATTTTAAAAAATAAGAAAATTTTTTTTTTTTCAAATGTTTATCTTTTGAAATATAAAGTAAAATAAATTATAACAAAGACCAAGAATGGCATATGTAGTTAAACAAGAGGGAAAATAAGTCTTTCCTAATAAAATAATTTTGGTTTATCTTCCATGTAAAAGAGATACATATTTTGTTTACAGTTGTTTAACAAGAGTCCAACCCTAAAACTCCCTCAAGATAGTATCTGCTTCAAGGAAGAATAAGAGTCAAAGAATTAGGTAAGTTTTCTTCTCTTTAGTTCTTTTGAGATTAGGATTATCTTCCTAAGTTTCGTCGTTGGCATTGAAAATTTAATTTTTGGAGAAATTAGGAAACCTTAAGTTCCCTTGTTGGGATGTCATTATTTTGTGATCAAAGAAAGAAGACATTTGGATCAGGTAATGTGATTTTAAAGTGTTTTAACATGTTTTCCAATTAATTTTGGAGTTTGTATGGTTTAAGATCAAGAAAAAGGATGTTTAAAGTTTTTCTCATGTTTTGAAGCAAACAACGTATCAACAAGATCATAGCCAGATCTTCTGGGTTGTGGCAAATTTTGGTAATCAAGCCATGATAGAGTCGCGATGGCCATCAACCCCATCATGGCTACAATAGAGGTCGTGATGGCAATCATGTCCCCTGAAATGGATGTGATAAGGGAGTTTCAACATGTTTTTCTTTCCTAGAGCCTATCACATCCTCCACCATGGGCTTGATAAGTAGGGGAATGTTGTAACCTTCTTTTAAACCTTGTTTTGACCTTCCTAAACACCTAGAATCTTAGATCAATATCTAGTACTCCTAAATCCATTTAGGATTGTGCAAGGGCTGAATTTTGCTCCTTGTTGTGTTGTCAAGGGCTCGATGCTAGTGTTGTGGGCATGACATTAGGCTTCGATGAGGAGTACTGGCAGCAGCACGGGCATACTCAAGGGTATGTAGGAGCTGGTTAGCACATATTAAAATCATTATTGAGCCCTCGATGCTGAAAATTTAGGTTCAATGCTAGCCATAATGGTTGAACATGCTCCTAGATTATCCACTATAAAAGTAGCTATCGAGGGCTAAATGCGTCAAATTTTGGGCACTAAGCACACTTTGAGCACTTAATTTTCGCCTCGATCTCTTTCCCTTTGCTGCTGCACTAATGAGGATGACTCTAGATCTACAATTTTGAACACAAAACACTATCCCAAACACAAGAGATTAAATATTTCGATTAAGCTCAAATTGTAGCAAACAAAAATGAAGCTTTCATTAAAAGTTTAGCATGCAAAATGCACAAAATTCTTGAAATGGTGGATGAAAAACTTCATCACTTTCTCTAAAAAATAAAATACTGCCATATTTTGCTCTTTCACACAAAAATAATGAATCTAGCTTGTACAATAATAGATATAACACCACAAACCTGCAATTTTTAGAAAAAGACTTTTGTATAGCAAAAACAAAAAGAACTTACTTTACTCAATAGAATTATCATGGTTACCTCCCAGTAATGCACTTTTTTTAACGTTGTTAGCTCAACTATTAACAAAAATCATACATCATCCACTAGACACCAACAAACATGTCCTAACCAAGCTTTTTCAAAAATCATAAAAATTTCTTTCTCATCTTGGCGTTATGTCTTTTAAGCCCAAGTTCTTTTAAAATTAGAAAATTTTGATGGGATAAGGTATTGGAAGATAGGTTCCATTTCAAACTCAATAATATATCATGTAGGCTCAAAACACATCTGTTGGAGTCATAACCTTCCAAATATTCAGATTTTATAGAACAAACAATTTATGTATAATCCAAATCAAGCTCAACTTCCTCATCCTCCATTCCTCCTGTGGTAACTTGAATTTCCTCATTTATCAACTCAAATGAACTCTCCTCCTCAACCTTACCTTGAAGCAAAATTTTCATTCAACGCTTGTTCAGAAAATTCTGTTTCACAATCTATTTCATGCATATCCTCCATTATCAAATCACAATCAACATGCTCAGAATCATGCATATTATCAAATTCATTGAAAAGCTCTTATGATGATGATGTATGCAAAATGCAATTTTCAGATTCATGAGCAAAGGTGTCTAAATTCTCATAAGTATTTTCTTCATTACAAAGCAAGGGAGGCAAATGAATGCATGCAGGGGCATCACAAATACAAGGATTAGCACACAAATAGTATCATTCTGTTTCACCACAATTCCAACACACAATATTTACTTCAATTTCAGGTTCTTGTTTTGAAAATTATTAAGAACATTCCAATAATGATCTTTTTGTATCCACCAATCAAAATCCATTGGAATGCCTTATCAGGTTAAGCTTAATGGGAAAAATTCACCACATATTTCTAGCAAAAAGAAAAGAAAAGAAAAGAAATTAAAAATGGCTAGATTAATAGTATTAAGCTTTCGAAATATCACCAATCAATCTCCGGCAACGGTGCCAAAAACTTGGTGGAGTAGAAACCGAGTTTTAAAATTTGTATTTCTTTTCTAAATCATTGTCTAACTATGGTCTCTACAGGGCAGCGCGCCCATCAAATGTAACATAGTAGAAAAAGATCCAGGTCGTATTCCAAGGGAAAGATTGTCAGTACTTCTACTCTTGCTCTTTTCCTATTGTCTAGCCGAACAAAAAAAAAAGGGTTTTATATTCATAAAAGCTAATCTAAGTCTAAGCCAACAAAGAAGAACAACAAAAAAAGCAGCAAGTTCCACAACAGCATACAAGAATAAAGATAAATCAATTCATAAGGTTGTTTGGGTCATGCTTCACCTAAGATCTATTTATGTGACTCAAGAATTTCTCAGAAAAGTTATGTTGATTATTGCACTGTTGGATTCACTGGTGTAAATCACAGCCTCTCTCAAGATCAGTAACTGTGGACCTAAAACCGGACTATAAAGAATATGAATCCTTCATTTAGAAATCCATTTTGGTATTTAAAAATGAGTAACGAAAAACCTCACTGTCACTCCCTCAAGCTAACTATGATCAATCTCATCGATAGCTTTAGATCTATTCATTAAATCAACCTCTCGATCTATTTTTAACAAAAATCAGACATGAACCCATATTGTGCACTATACAGATTCAAAAGCTATTAAGTTCAAGCTATTGAATACAATAAATCAGCACATTTTGAAATTAGGAACAGTAGAGTCACATGAAATCGATCAATGATCCATAAACCTAAGCAAATTTAATTATTTCTCTCCATGAATATGACAATAGAAAACAAATCAGAGAAATAATTGAAATCCATAATACAAAATAAAGAAATAAAAACCGAATTTCTTGATGAATTGATGCGTTGAAGCCAAAAGCTGATGTGAAACGTATAAAAATGTTTCTCTCTCTTACAAAAAGAATGTTATAAATTCCTTTTTTCTTAATTTTGGTTGTTTCTTTGACAGTCCTTTTCTAACCTAATTCTATTCTAAAAGAAGGAATGAAAAAAAAAAAAAACAAAAGACTTCGTTAATTTGCAGAAGGCGTATTTATAGGCGCATTGAAGATTTGATATTTGCATTATTGACCTAAACTTTGCCTTTATTGCCTCTATTCCTTTTGAATTTTCATAAATTCTTCCAAATGTGCTCTTAAGGGCTTGAAACGAGTTTTTAGCAAATAAGTATCATTTTCTTAATTAATTCATAAAATTACATAATAAATAGGTTCATATAAGCACCAAAATTATGGGTCTTTGACAATTATCAATCCTTATCGTTTCGGATACCAGATCAGCTGCTAGGAAGAAGTTTACCCTGGTATGACTCTAAACACTATAAATTACCCCTTTCGCTTTTTTATGTGTGTGTGTGTGTGTATCCATAAGACACTCATCTTTACCCACAGACTGGCACACCTCATCTTTACCTACAGACTGACTTAAGCATTGGAGTGGTCGCATCAAGTAACCCCCGATACCTCTCTAATCACTCTTTCTATGTTTGTTGGAGTCATATCTACCAGCGAAATTAGCTCGTGCAACCCTATATGTCCAAACCTAATCCTAAAATCTTATAATGTTAAACCCTATAAAGTTTTTATTAAATTGAATGGGTTGGAGATCCTATAGTGGTTTATCCGGTTGCATTAATACTTTAAGATCAATCTAAAAATTAATTCCGAAAAAAAAAGATAAAATAAATAAAAATAGGAGAGAAGAGAAGACAAGAAGATGATGAGTAGACTTGATCATCTAACCCTACACGCTAAAGGTCTCGGGGTCAGTTCGGGGGGAACCGTGAGTCGAATTGCTGGGTTAGGTTTTTTTTTTTATCGAACCTAGAACTGCCTTGTCTACTGTACAAGGCGAGTATGAATCGGGGACTCACCGGTTCATGGGGTAGGTCCCTCGGGTTCGAATCACATAATTTTTTTTTTAAAAACCTAACTTACACATATTTTTGAAACAAAAAATTCGGAATCATTCGATAAAAAAATTATGAATACATTTGAACATAAACGATACACTTGTTTTACTACAATTTAGTACATTTACGGATGTGAGCTTGAAAGACATAGTAAGTTGAGAGTTTTCTTTCGTATGAAAATGAAATGTTGCAAAAACTCACGCCGGCTGCTCTCCATTTATAGGACTTTTCTAGGTTGAAGTGCAAGGATTTAAAAATTTTGAACTTTCAAACTTTTGCTTTTTGTTTGATGAATTTGAAACGAATAAACTTCCTCCGTGAATCTAGCTGAAGATTTACAAACGAAATTATTTTGCTTTCTATTTGAATTTTGAAATTCAAAATTAGTTTCGAAACATATGAAGAATCTCTCCTATTCATTTGTAGGTGAAAAATATGTGATAATGAGATGCATATGCTATTGTGCTGTGTCGTGTATTTGCTTTTTTTTTTTTTTTTTTTTTTCTTAATCCTACGATTCGAACCTGCCGTTCTAGGTGAATCCTAGAAGTGAAACCAATAAAGATCCACCAACTCGGCAGATCCATTCGCCGGCTCGAAACCTTCTTGTCAGAGCGATTCCCTCCCCCAACTGCCGATGGCAGTCTGAATTGGGTCCAGAATATGTCTACTAGACGTACACGTACACGAACGCGCACGCACACGGGCAAGAAAAACGCACAACCATTTTTTCGGGATGTAAGAGAAAAGTCAACCTTAACCGTTAAAATAGTTTTATTTCATTTCATTTCCACACTTCCCGGTTCGCTTTCTCTCACGTCAACATCATCATTTCCATCCCCTTTCTCTCTCTTACTTATACTATAATTGTTTATTTGCTTCTCTCAAACATCACATTTTTAGCTACCCCATCACAATACCTATAATTATGGGCTAGTGTGTGTCATAGTGCAGATCTTTTTTTTTTCCTCTCAAGTAACTGAATATGCCGTCAACTGTGGAAGCCAATCAGCGTATTGCTAGAATCGCTGCTCATCTAAACCCACTTAATCTCCAGGTTCTCTTCTACATGACGCTTGATTTTTTTAAATTGATTTAGGTTATCGCCTTATCTGGATCGTCTCTTGCTATGCATTTTAATCGCGAATTTTGATTTCAGAACGTAAAGGAAGGTTAAATTTGGTATCTTTTTGGCTTCTAAGCCTGCAATTCAATGAAGGGTTTGGTTCTTTTGTTCTGCACGAACTACGAAGTATTGATTCTGCTGATGACTTTAGTCTATGATATGTGAAAACGATAAAGTCACCAAATCCTTAATTTGGTATTCCTTTTCTTGAAGTCATTTGGTGCAATAAGGTGTCTTACAATTAAATCATGTCACCGAATCGAAAGGATAGGCGTGATGTGTGTCTTTACGAGTTGGGGATTTGTCAATGTTAAAAGCGGTCTTTTGCTGTCTGGTTACCGACTGCTTTGGTGTTAATTGTTCTCTTTTATTATCAGATGGAGGAATCTTTGGGGTTGAAGTGTGCGAATTGCCGGGCAAAGGGCGCAGCACCGGGATTCAAAGTTGCTATCTTGGGAGCTGCAGGTGGGGTTGGGCAGCCCTTGGCCATGTTGATGAAGATGAATCCGCTGGTCTCGCTTCTTCATCTTTATGATGTTGCCAATACACCTGGTGTTACTGCAGATATCAGCCACATGGATACTGGTGCTGTGGTAGGTCCCATACAGACTTTCGGGTCCCAGAATGTCATCTTTGTTCAACTACTTTGAATGATAACGAGAAGAATGAGTTTTCAATTGTAAAATGTCAAGCATCTATGCCTATGCTCAAATTAAAATAGGAAGTGCATATACCCCATTGTTTGTTAATATGGTTGAAGGAGACTTAAACGTTGATAGGTAAGCTTTTGTTTGCATATCTACCCAGTTGTTTTGCAGATTAACCGGTAAATTAGTCATAAGAAAACGATTACCTTTATATGTAATGGGGGATTCAACACAATGGTATTTAGATGGTAAGCAGGATGCCTAATGCTTTTTGCATCTACAAGGACATGCTTCTGTTACTTATTCAAGTCTTTTCAAATTATCTCAATTGACCCTCTTTTCTTGAAAGCCAAATTTAACTAATTACTTATAAACGTTTAAGGTTGAGATCTAGAATGGGATCCTTCAAAATACTAGATGAAGCATGCAAAGTAATTATATTTTTTCAATGTTCAGGTTCATGGATTTCTGGGACAGCAGCAGCTTGAGGCAGCTCTCACAGGAATGGATCTTGTCATCATTCCTGCTGGATGTCCTATGAAGCCAGGAATGACGAGATATGTTCGACATCAATGCCGGAATTGTTAGAACGCTTTGCGAAGGAATTGCTAAATGTTGTCCAAATGCAATTGTCAATCTGATCAGCAATCCTGTTAACTCCATTGTCCCAATTGCAGCAGAAGTTTTCAAGAAAGCTGGCACCTATGATCCAAAGCGGTTGTTGGTGTTACTATGCTTGATGTGGTTAGAACTAACACATTTGTGGTATGTTGCAGTCATTTGTTTGAAAGTGTTGCTGAAACAAGTAACAGATTTGTTACACATTGTGGTACTAAGACTTTGTCCATTTGTTGTCTTGCAAAGGGAAGGACATTAATTTTCCCTAGTGCTATCCATGCTCTACAATATAACTTTACAATTCATAATTTGTTGATCAGTTTTCTCCCTCTTCTACTAAGCTAAGCCCTTGTTATTTTTTCCAGGCAGAAGTTTTAGGTCTGGACCCACGAGAAGTTGATGTTCCAGTTGTTGGGGTCATGCAGGAGTTACAATATTGCCTTTACTCTCTCAGGTATGTGGTGTATTATAATACAATATTGGATAATGACACTGACCACAATAGCTATGCAAACTTATTTCTCACTTGATGCATGGCTTTCAGGTTAAACCTGCTTCCTTGTTTACCCAACAAGAAATTGGGTACCTTACTGATCGCATTCAAAATGGTGGGAAGGAAGTTGTTGAGGCAATTCTCGTTTCCCTCTTTATAATCTCTACTTTTCTACATAGGCCTCAAGTCTTAGAGTTGTGCTTTTACTTTTCTGTTTCCCTTGAGATTCTTTTTTGTACCAAAATCTCAATGCAGACACATCCATGTCTAAGTTATATACAGAATCATTTCTTTGAACTTCTTATTTTTCAGATACATGTGCACCTTTTTCACTTTCTTCCTGCAGACATTTTTGAAATTCTTAGACATGGCAAATCAGCAACTTGTCTAGTATTATCTTGTTAGACAATTTACCAGTGGTGGGTACATTTCATCCTATCTCCCTCCCATTGTTCCTTTTCCTTTCCTGCAGCTTAAGTTTTTAGATCTATATGATTCTTTTTTTTTTTTTTAATTTCTGTTTAATCTTTTTTGGATGATTTTTTTTTACCAAAAGAAGAAAAAGGAAACAGCTAAAGCTTGACAAAGTTGCATATCTGAGTATGTAAAGCTGTTTTTGCCTAGTTCATAATCTGATAATTGTTAATATTCTTTGAAATGATGAGAGATTCGGATTTGCTTTGACTAGATTGCAAAAGAGCTATGAACTACAGCAAAATGAACTAAGCAGAGTGCAAAATATGCCTCAAATTTGCAGTGAGTTTGTAACATATGCTGTCTTACAATTCATCATGATTTGTTCGCATGGAACCCTGTGGTTGGTATAATATAGGGAGGGTTTTGATGTGAAACCATGCGTGTAGCCTTGTTATGTACCATTGTACTAGTTAGTTATTACAATTGCTTCAGCTCTTGGATTTCTCTAGAGTAAATTACATCAAAAGGTATCAAGATATGGGGAGAAGTTCATTTGAAGTATCAATGTTTTAAATGGTTAAAAAAGTGAATCAAAGTTTGATAGTTAATTCATTTAAGGTATTAACGTTTTAAGTGGGTAAAAAGAAGAATCAATATTTCGCAAAGTGGCTCAAACAAATATCCATTATCGATTGTCTATGAAAATTAAATGAAAACTAATATGAGGGGTAATATCTTAAATAGATTTTACAAAACGTTGATATTTCATTTAATTCACTTAATCAAATGTCAATTTTTTTTTTAACCATTTTAAAATATTGGTACCTTTTGGTGGAATTTCCAAGTGATTGTATTTCTATTGATAATGTTGCAGATGATTTGAGCTCCTAGGCAACTTTCCCACCAAAACCAGCATTTGAGACCATCTTATCATAGCATTACAATATGAGCTGGCTAGCCTGGTGCACAAGATTTGATGCTGCTTGAGTATCCTGTTTGGATTGTTAGATTTTTCTCGGTATTAGATTTATATCAAGTTAGCATCTGTAATTTTTCAATATTATATCTGTATCGGTTCGGTATCGCTTTGGTTTGGTCAATTTATAAGTAAAACTGTTAGTTTTTTATTGGTATCATATCAGTATTGGTTCGAAATGATGTCAAAATAATACCAAACCATTGTACCCAAACAGGCCCAAAGTTACCCAAGTCCAACATGCCATGCGACCTTCTTGTTGATAAAGCAATGATGACTACCGTACATATTAGTCTATTAATTTCACATGAATATTTTGACATAAAAGAATTCTACAAATTTAGATAGCACTAGCTAGCCATTTCTTTAATCTCATGTATCTGCGCTTTTACATTAATATTACTTTCAACCGCTTTTCTGTTGGGTGCAATTGATATCGATATTGAAGGAATTATATCTCAACATGAAAGAGGAGCAAAAGATTTGTATTTCATGTATTCAAAAAAATGTTGTACAGCAATTGAAGGACGTGTGGTCCTTTTATACATTGCAATGACGGTTGAGGAAAATAAAATAAAGCAAGTTCAAGTGGTTACATGAATTGTCCAGAAGAAACAAAATTGTTCCAGGCGGTGAAGAAATTGCTGGAGAAGCTCAAACATGTTTGACTAGTCAAATTGTACAGCAAATGGACACTAATACATTGATAAAGGACAGCTCATATCCTTAATCAAAATAAATCTTCCACCACATAGCTAGAGAGCTCCAGGCTGACATTTTTGCTTCAAAATGAAGTAATTTTTCACCGCCATCACATTTCTAGAAATTGCAAATTATTATTTTTTAACACCCCCTCTTAATTTGCAATTTTAAAACTTCTTCTAAATTGCTCAAATTTTTCTACTGGTACAGCTTTTGTAAATATATCTCCGAGTTGCTCCTTTGTGTTGATAAATTCAAGTTGAACTTCTCCATCTTGTACCAAATTCCTTATGTAATGATGTCGCAACTCGATATGTTTTGTCCTTCCATGAAATACTGGATTCTTCGTCATGGCAATAGTTGACATATTATCACAATAGATAATTGTAGGGGCTTCCTGGCATTGATTTAAATCTGCCAAAATTCTTCTTAGCCATACTGCTTCACATGCTGCATCTGTGGCTGCTATATATTCTGCTTCAGATGATGATAATGATACTGTCTTTTGTTTCTTTGATGACCAAGATATAATATTTGATCCCAAAGAAAATACATATCCTGATGTACTTTTTCGATCATCAATTGATCCAGCCCAGTCACTATCTGTATATCCAACAAGCTTGAATTCTTTTTCTTTCACATAATGAATACCATAATTTTTTGTACCTTGCAAATATCGCAATATTCTCTTGGCTGCTGCATAATGTAGCTTGCTTGGATTTTGCATAAATCTAGAAATCAAACTAACTGGGTAAACAATATCTGGCCTTGTATTTGTCAAGTAAATCAATGACCCAACCAAACTTCTATACATCTTTGCATCAACTTTTAGTGCTCCATCTTCCATTTGCAATTTCTCATTTGTTGCAAGCGGTGTGGCAATTGGCTTGCAATTGCTCATTTGATACCTTTTTAACAAATCATCCAAGTATTTTTCTTGAGAAATAAATATTTCTCCTTTGGATTGATGAACTTGAATTCCAAGAAAATATTTCATAAGACCCAAATCAGTCATCTCATATTCTTTCATCATTGTCATTTTAAATTCATCCATCATGGATTGACTTGTACCGTATAGATCAAGTCATCCACATATAAACACACAATAAGAAATTTGTACCTTTCTTTTAATGTAAAGTGAAGGTTCACTTTGACTCCTTTGAAAACCATTTTTCTGGAAATAGCTATCAATTTTGCTATTCCATGCTCGTGGTGCTTGTTTCAATCCATATAACGCCTTGTGTAGGCGATACACCTTATCTTCTTTGCCTTTGATAATATATCCTTCAGCTGTTCTACATATACCTCCTCTTGCAATTCTCCATTTAAAATGCTGATTTGACATCCAGTTGATATATTGGCAATTCTAATTGAGCTGCTAATGAAAGAACAATCCTAATTGTCTCCATTCGTGCAACTGGTGCAAATGTTTCATTGAAATCAATACCTGGTTGCTGTGAATATCCTTTTGCAACAAGACGAGCTTTGTGCTTTTGGATTGAACCATCTTCTCTATATTTGGTCTTGTAACCCATTTTAATCCAATAACTTCCTTATCTTTTGGAAGATCAACAAGTCCCAAGTATGATTCTTTTCAATAGTTGCAATCTCATCATCCATAGCCTTCCCAAATTTCCTCTTTTGCAGCTTCTTCATATTTTTGTGGTTCACAAGTGAAAAATGCAAATTCACAAGATTCATATATATCACGCAAAGAACGTACCTTTCTTATTGGACTTTCTGATTCTGGATAAAATTCTTGTGAACCTTGTGGTGTTGATGTGCCAGGAGTATCACGATCTGAATTGGATTGAGGATCTGGCTGTATTACATTAGATCCTGGAGGCATAACTCTTTCAACAATAGGAGATTTTTCTTTCCAATCCCATGTACCATCTTCATCAAATATAACATCTCTTGCAATAATCAATTCTTTTTTCTCTGGATTGAAAAGGCGATATCCTTTAGATTCATCACTATAACCAGTGAAAATATACTTTTCTCCTTTCTCATCAAATTTTTCTCTCTTTTGTGATGGAATGAGAGAATATGCCAGACATCCAAAAATCTTCATATGATTAACCTGTGGTTTCCTTTTATGCCAAGCCTGATAGGGAGTCTTATTAAGCACTGCTTTTGTAGGTGATCTATTCAATATATAGACAGCAGTATTTACTGCTTCAGCCCAATAGCTGTTTGGAAGACCCTTTTGAGTTAACATGCTTCTAGCCATCTCTACTATAGTACGATTCTTCCTTTCTGCAACGCCATTTTGTTGTGGTGTGTGTGTCGCACAGTTAACTGCCTCTTGATTCCAACATCTTTGCAATAATTTTGGAATTCATGTGATGTATATTCACCTCCACGATCAGTTCTCAAAATTTTCAACTTGTGCCCACTTTGCCTTTCCACCATAGCTTTAAATTTAAGGAAAGTGGCAAATGCTTCTGACTTTTGCTTCAGGAAATATATCCACATCATCCTTGTATAATCATCAACAAATAAAATAAAATACCTATTTCCATTCAAAGATGGGGTTCTTGTTGGTCCAAATATATCAGAATGAACCAACTCCAATGGAGCTTTAGCTCTATAAGATTGCTTTGGAAATGGCAATCGATGCATTTTTCCATAGATACATCCTTCACAAACTTTATCAGGAGATGAAATATTTGGCAATCCAATAACCATATTTTTCTTCTTCAACAAATGAAGTCCCTTAAAATTTAGATGGCCATATCTCAAATGCCACAAGTGTGATTCATCATTTTTCACACTTTGCAAAGCATATTCTTCATTAAGAGGTATAGATAAAGGAAAAACTTTATTCATGCTCATCTTAACCTTTGCAACAATACAATTCTTCTTCTTATCAGTAATAATGCATTCGCCATTATCAAAATTCACCATATAACCTCTTTGTAATAATTGGCCAACACTTAATAAATTTTGAGTCAATTTAGGGACATAATGAACATCATAAATCAATTTGGAATTACCTTGCTTTGTATTAACAGCAATAGCTCCTTTTCCCATAATTTCATGACTCTTGCCATCTCCAAGCTTTACTTCAGATTTGAATTTATCATCAAACTCAACAAATAGCTCCTTATTCCCAGTCATGTGATTGCTACATCCACTATCTACATACCAAATATTCTCAAATGATTGTTCAGCATTCATGCAAGAATAAAATACCTGTTTATCTTGATTTTCCTCAGAAAAGTTTGCATTTTTGTCATCTTCTCGATCTTTGTAATAACAATCCCTTTCAGAATGATTGGGATTTCTACATCTTTTGCATTTGAACCGACAATCCTTGGATTCATGGCCAAATTTTTTGCATATTCGGCATTGAGATGTATTGCTTCTCATGTTGAATTCTCTTCCTCTACCACGACCTCGGGAATTTTGATATCTACCACGTCCACGTGTAGAGTTCGATGAACTTCCATAATTACTTTCATATCTATCTTGCCAACTTTTTTGTTGCCTATTGATATTAACCTTCGAATGGAAGGCATGCTCGAGATTTTGAGTAGAAAATCTACTCAAACGCTTTTCATGGGCTTCTAATGATCCCATAAGTTCATCCAAAGATAATTTTGATAAATCTTTATTCTTCAATAACAGCAACAATATGCTCAAATTTTGCTGGCAAACTTCTCAAGACTTTTTCAACAATTCTCTTATCTGGAATTGAATCTCCGTAGCCTCTAATTTGATTAATAATAATTGTAACTCTTGAGAAGAATTCTTGCACCTCCTCATTATCTTTCATAAATAAATTATCAAACTCTCTCCATAGATTCTGGAGTTTGATAGAGATAACTTTATCATGGCCTCCATATTGCTTCCTTAAAATCTCCCAAGCATCATGTGATGTGGTTGCACCCATAATTCGTGGTAATATTGATTGACTAACCCCTTGTTGTATGAAAGACAATGCTTTGGCGTCTTTCATAGCATTTTCTTTATGCTCTTTTCGTTGAGGTACCGTCCAGGTTGCTTTTACCTCTGGACTAGCAATAGCGGTTTCATAACCTTCCTCAACAATTTCCCACAAATCTTGTGAGATAAATAATGTCTTCATCATCGTGCTCCATATATCATATTTTTCTCCAACAAACATAGGAATACCTTGTTGGGAAAAATTAAATGTAATATTACTGCTTGTTGATGCCATTGCAAATATTTGTGTGTATAGTGTTTAAGTGTTTGGGTATGTGTATAGGGGTCTGGCTCTGATACCAAAAATATGTTGGGTGCAATTGATATCGATATTGAAGGAATTATATCTCAACGTGAAAGAGGAGCAAAAGATTTGTATTTCATGTATTCAAAAAAATGTTGTACAGCAATTGAAGGACGTGTGGTCCTTTTATACATTGCAATGACGGTTGAGGAAAATAAAATAAAGCAAGTTCAAGTGGTTACATGAATTGTCTAGAAGAAACAAAATTGTTCCAGGCGGTGAAGAAATTGCTGAGAAGCTCAAACATGTTTGACTAGTCAAATTGTACAGCAAATGGACACTAATACATTGATAAAGGACAGCTCATATCCTTAATCAAAATAAATCTTCCACCGCATAGCTAGAGAGCTCCAGGCCGACATTTTTGCTTCAAAATGAAGTAATTTTTCACCGCCATCACATTTCTAGAAATTGCAAATTATTATTTTTTAACATTTTCCTCATTGATTCCTTCTTGCATGTATCTACACCACCCATATATGCTGTATGTAAAGCTCTAAAAAAATCTTAGATATTGTCTTGCAGGCAAAAGCTGGAGCTGGTTCTGCAACTCTCTCAATGGTCAGTCTTACTTTATTTCTCATTACATGGCCTTTCCTTGTTGTTTGTCCAATCTGACTATTCCTTCAAATGTAATTGCAGGCATATGCTGCTGTGAAATTTGCAAACGCATGCCTTTGTGGATTGAGGGGCGATGCAAGAGTTGTTGAATGCGCCTTTGTTGCTTCTCAGGTATGTTTCAATCCTAGTAAAAAAAGCTTTTGCCTGTCCACCGCCAATTGTTCTCCAGACTTTTGCTTCTCAACATGGTTGAATGATATTAGTCCTGTTTTCTACTTCCAAAAACAGGTGACTGAACTTCCTTTCTTTGCAACCAAAGTACGGCTTGGGTGCTGGAGTTGAGGAGATTCTCCCTCTTGGTCCCATGAGTGAATACGAAAGGTCTAGATTCTCTCTCTGAAATGCTACAAGTGATGAGCATGCATCAGTTGAACACTGTTTTTTTTTTTTTTTTTTTGGCGTTGTCCTCTTGTAGAATTGGTTTAGAGAAGGCAAAGAAAGAGTTGGCGATAAGCATTCAGAAGGGGTTTCGTTCATTAGGAAATGAGCGCATGAAATTAATTCGCCGTAGCCCTTACTTTGGATTATATTCAGTCAAAAAGTCCAGATTCCAAGAAAATAAATTGTACCGAAAGTTGCGTGAAAATGAGTATCTTCCTTGAAGCACAACATAGGGAAGTACATGCAAGTTTCATACGATTTGGTTTCATATAAGGTACTCAATGAAGTTCTTGTGTAATAATTAGTTTCACTTGATAAGCTGCGAACGTGAAACATATGTTACTGATCCATCAGTTAAGTAATCTTTTTCCCTCTTGATCCTAAGTTAAGCACATGTATGTATCATATTAAACAAAAATTACTCTCTCCTACTGTGTAGCGTGAGAAAATCCTCTCTAATTGAGAGTGGTCCTCACAGCCTTGTGGTTTGTTATCTTTTTATTCTCTGCTTTTCATGCTCGTCCTCATGCTTTCATACAGACATCATAGCATCTCTTCTAGATCTTTTATATCATTTCGTATACATTAACTCTATTTTCTGTGCTATATTGTGCTTTTCCGAATCATATTATTGAATCATGGTGTCAAATTTCCAGTATGTTGTTTTTTTTTGTGATAATATAACCCCATTCTTCTTCTTTCTTTCGATGTTTTGTCTCTTATCTTTTTCCGTTCTCTTTTATTTTTTTTTTCTCACCTTTGTCATCTTTGTGTTCATTGTTTCTATCCTCTATCTTGTGCTTAGTTTTCTTGTTTTTCCTTTGTAGACTCTGAAAATGGCTGTTGACCCAGCGAAGCACATGTGAATCTCAATAAGTTTGATAGATCTTCCATGGTGAGTCTTGATCTAGAAGAAGAAGATAACATTGAGATTAGCCATGAATATCTGATGATTGGTAGAATGTTGTCTGATAAGTCTTTAAATAAAATTGGAGTTATCAGTATCTTTAAATGTGCTTGGAAGTGTTTTGGATGTTGGATTTCTGCTTTGGGTCTCAATTTGTTTGTGATGGTTTTATGACAAACATACTACAAATGCTATCCTTAACGAAGACCCTTGGGTAGGTATGGTAGTTTGTTGGTTATTGAGAATGGAAACCAAATAAATGAATCGAAGATTTAGATCTGGATTTTGTATCTTTATCAGTTCAAATCCATGGCCTCCAACTTGATCATATGATTGCATAACGCTAATAAGTTAGGTGTGTTGATTATGGTGATTGAGGTGGAACTTGTTAGATCTAATTCAGGTTTTAAAAGGAGTTTCCTGAGAATTAAGGTGAAATTTAACTCGAAACTTCCTTTATTGTGTGGAACATGTGTGAATAGGAAAGATGTAGCCACTGGGCTTCCCATAAATATTTAAGGCTTTCTGACTTTTGTTTTAATTGTGTACATTTGGACATCTCAATAAACTGTGAGTTGAAAGAAACAATAATGGTATTTGTACTAACTCACTGAGGCTATGCCTGTTCGTGACTTGGGATATGTCTCTGGTGTTCCTGGTAATAGCAAGATGATACAGGATGATAAAGAAAATCAATGAATTTCAGTATGAATATGAATGAGAATTATACAAGTCACTTCATATCCAAACGTCCTATCCCGCGTACTTCCACTTCTAAGCCAGAAACCTTTCTCCAAATACAACACTTAAACAATCTACCTCCACCAAAACCTTTACATCATATTGCCTTTACCCCTAAACTAGAATCCTCAACCCTCCTCTCTATGCATTCACCTAAAACTCCTCGACTTATTGTCCATCAACATCCTAAACCCTTGAACCTATTACCTATCAACACCCTCCATCCCATTTAACTCCTAAACGGCCAGGCCTTTTTCACCCCTTTCCACTACCTTTACCATGCCAAATTCTCCTTCAAAATCCCCTTTTCTTTGTGACATTGCAAATGATAACAACAAAGACATGTTTCTTACCAAAGTGGTGTCTGTACATTAGTATTTAACTAAATAACAATCTGATGAAGCTCCTGCACCATATTTTGTTACAATTCCTTTAGACGATGAATCTCTAACATTCATGGCAATTGCTCTTCAAGCTAACATGACTTGTGATGAAGAAAACTAGCCTCTAGTAGAAACTCATAGCCAGGATATGTTGGCCCTTGTTCCTGTCTAACCAGGATGAGCTTGAAAAAACTCAATCTCTTTGAACTTGATATTATAGAGAATAAATTGAAGATCATCACTGAGTTTCCAATTGAAGTGGATTATGCAGTAATCAAATCACCTAAAAAAATAATCAAGAAGAGAGTTGCTAAGAGGAAGGTTACAGTTAGAAAAAGTAAGGTAGTGGAGAAAAGCTCGGTTCCTTTTTGTTGGAATATATCTGTTTGATGTTCCTATTGTTGAAGTGAATAATAGTGGTGGTGGTAGCTAGCCTGTGACAACCATACGGGGGGCATGATATACGTATCTTGGAATTATTAAGGCTGTGGGTTGGTCTTGGCAATTCATCAACTTAATGACTTTGTATATAAATATAATCCATATATAGTTTTTTAATGGAAACAAAGAATAAAAGTGCTAAAATGGAAGAAGTGCTTTCTCATCTTTGCTATTTAGGACATTTCTATGTTCCTCCTAACGGCTTAAGTGGAGGTTTATTGTTGTGGTGGAATGTTGATATCACTGTGAACATTGTTGAGAGTTGTTGTTAGTATATTCATGGTGAAGTCTTTTGGAATGATGGTATCATGGTAGGTTCTTTCACTTGGTGTTATGCGCCTATTTATTTTAAGTGCAAATTGAAGTTATGGAAACGTATTGTTGATTTTTCTTAGTGTGTTAAGGGACCTTGGCTTCTTGTTGGTGACTTTGATAACACATTTGCTCTCACAAAAAAAAAGTGGTCACCCTAGAGATGTTGAAAAATGTTAGCTTTCAATAACATGATTTTTCAAGTTGGTTTGATGGACTTGGGTTTTAATGGTCCCATGTTCACTTGGACAAATAATAGGAGTGTTTATTTGGTTAGAGGAAGACTTGATGGGGGTTAAGTTCTAGCATCATCGCTAAAGAAGTTTCCCAAATCTCAAGTATTCCATAAGCCCATTTTGGGTTATGATCATGCTTCTTTAATCATAAATTGGACTTCTTGGATGTGAAAGTTACAAAACGTTTTCGCTTTGAAAACTTATGGTGGATTTCTAAGAAATGTCTGTGAAATTAAAAGGATGTTTGGAGTAATGGAGGTATAGTGTGTGCTTTGGATGGGGTAATGTATAACCTTGATGTTTGTAGTAAACGTTTGAGTAGTTGGAGTAAAGCAAAATTTTCGAATAGCAAGAGGCTTATTAAGGAACTAAAAAGAAATTTGAAGTCCTCCAAAGCAATCCTCATGAAACTGATCTGGAGGGAGGACAAGATCCAATTTGAAATGCATTATGGGTAAAGATGAGGTCTATTGGCACTAGAGATCTATGGTTAATTGGCTGTTATACGGTGATAAGAATATACTACTTTCTTTCACCAATCAACTATTAATAGAAGGGATCGCAATAAAGTTTTAAAGTTGGATAGAGGTGATGACGTTTTGTTGGTTATTGAAAAGGAGATTGGTGATCTTTTCACTTCCTATTTCCAGAATTTATTTTAGGCTGGACCTTCAAGAAATTGGGATTCTTGTCTAGATTGTATTGAGGAGGTGGTTTCTAATGAGATGAATTAGACCCTTTGTGCTCTGATTATTGAAGATGAGGTAAAAACTGTTGTGTTTCAGTTAGGACTCAAAGCTCCTGGCCTAAATGGCTTTCCAGGAATTTTTTATTAAACTTATTCGAGTTCTATTGGTTCTTCAGTGGTGACAACTTTTCATTACTTCTTCTCTTATGGTAAACTCCCCTCATCTCTAAATCATACTGATCTTTCTTAATCACCAAAACTCAAAATCCCACCTTAGTTTCCCATTATAGACCTCTTAGCTTGTGCAATAATCTCTATAAAATTTTGTTTAAAATTTTAGTTAATAGGTTGAAAATCTATCTTAATGGTATCATCTCAAAAAACCGAAGGGCCTTTGTTTTAGACACATAATTCAAGATAATATATTATAGCACATAAAATGTTCCATTTTTTGAAAACCAAAACACAAAGCAGAAAACAATTTTGTGCAATCAAGATGGATATGAGTAAAGCTTATGATCGGATTGAATGGGATTTTTTGGAATTAGATATGAAGAAGATGGGTTTCAATTTAAAATGGATTCATGGGTTATGGAATGTGTTACTAGTGTATCCTTTGATGTTATTCTAAATGGGAAAGCTATAGGGTAAGTATGCCCAAGTAGCGACATAAGATAAGGGGATTCTTTATCTCCTTATTTGTTCATTTTGGTGGTTGATGTTTTGTCTAAGGTATCTCTAGAGCTATGAGTTTAGGCCACATCTGCAGTGTGAGGATTAAATCATCATGTCTTATACTAATACATCGACATTTTGCTAATGATCCTCTATTTTTCTTAGAGGTGGATCCTCTGTGTGCTGAACTTTTGAAGTATTTTGCTAGATTGTTGTTATGCCTTTGGACAAGAAGTTAATTTTAGTAAATCAATGGTCTTTTTTAGTCCAAACACAGTGAAGGAGCAGAAAATTGCGGTTAGTAGGCTTTTGGGCATCCTGAGTACTCTATCCACGCATGTACTTTAGGCTTCCTGTGATGTAGGTGTTGTATATTATTACTATTTCAAAAAGAATAAGTTCCACATTTCTTAGACCGTGTTGTTTGTCCTTGTTTATTAACTTTCTTGTATATATGGGCTTGTAAACAATTAGTAAAAAGGCATGGGCTCGCGTGCACAAAGCATGGATAGGGCTAGTGTAAATTTGTGGATTTGCAGATATGAGTCTCAGCCCAGTTCATATGAATATTTTTATTTCTATATATTTATTATTTTAATAAATTTCGGATAATATTTGTTGGATAATATTAATCTTATCCGAAAACAAGCATTTTGACCACTTCCGGATTACAACATCCACTACACCAATATCTCGGCCGTTTTCAAAATAATCTTATCTATCCGTTATTAAAAATATCTTCCCGGATATTATTAAAAAAATAGAGCCGTTTTCTTTTATTTTTAAAATAGCTTATCTATCTCTCTCTCAAGAATAATTATTTTTCCTCGTTGGGTTTTCTCCTCTTTTGTTGTTCCTGCTGCCTAGTTTTGCTAGAGGGCTTGTCGAATCCTGGGGGATATGTTTATATTTGGCGAATTATTCTTAAGAACAGTGCTTTGCACCCCTCAAGTATTTTACAAACCTAAACTTTTCCCCTCCATTTCAACAACAATCTTAAGGATAATTCTCTTATGGCATCTGAACCTGTACCTCCGCCTACCATTGTTGCCGCTGTTGTTTCTGAAACGGCTCCAAATGGAGCTGTTCCCATGTTGCCACCGTTCGTTTGCAAAGCCATTTCCTATATCAAAGATAGAAATCTTCATGGAGACAACTTCAAGAGATGGCAGGAACATCTTCTCGGTCTTGGACATGCACGGTGTTGCATATGCTCTTACGGATGCTAAACCAACAGATTCAGCATCCAAACAAATGGACCTCTGGGTTCATGCGAATAAGGTATGTCGCCATACTATCATAAGCACCTTATCTAATGAGTTTCGATGTGTACTGTTCTTACAAGGAAGCAAAGGAGATTTGGGATTCCATGGTTGCCAAATACACGGTGAAGATGCGGGCAAACAAAAGTTTGTGATTGGAAAATACTACAAGTGGGAGATGGTCGAGGACAAGGATATTAAAGTGCAGATCAATGAATATCACAAGCTGATAGAAGACCTTAAATCAGAAAACATTAATTTGCAGGAGGAGTTCGTAGCTGGCTTGTTGATAGAAAAGCTACCTCGATCATGGAGCGATTACAAGCAGCAACTTAAACACAAGCACAAGCAGCTTTCGCTTGCTGATCTGATTACCCACATCATCATTGAGGACACCAACCGAAAGGAGTTCCAGGCTGCCAAAGGAAAGGAGATTGCAAGTAAGGCAAATTTGGTGGATCACAAGTCGCACAAGTCATACAAGAGGTACGAAAACAAACCTGATTACAAGCCCAAATTAAATAATCCCATTTTAAGAAGAGAGGCAATTGCTTTGTGTGTGGCAAACCTGGCCATCATGCACCTCAGTGTAGGAAGAGGATGGAAGAAATGACAATCCTGCTAAACCAAAGGCAAATTTGGTTCAAGCAGATGATATTATTGCGTCATTTCTGTGAACATAGTAGCCAGTGTGAAAGAATGGGTCATAGATTCTGGTGCTACTAGGCACATTGCAAATAAAGATGCATTCGTGACCTACACAAAAGTTGAGGAAGGAGAAGAATCTGTGCATCTTGGTGATTCTAGAACTACTCAAGTTCTTGGAAAAGGAAAGGTTCTTCTCAAGCTCACATCTGGCAAGACTTTAGCTCTGAATGAGGTGCTACATGTTCCCAACATTCGAACCAATTTAATTTATGGCATTGTTGGGAAAAGTGGGAGTGAAAGTGTCATTTGAGTCTGATAAAGTTGTAATGACAAAAAATAATGTTTTTGTTGGCAAGGGTTATTGTAATCATGGTTTATTTGTACTCAATGTTTCTGAAGTTATGAATGAAAATGCTACTTCTTCTGCTTACTTGATTGATTCTTGTGATTTATGGCATGGTAGATTAGGACATGTTAGTTTACCTTATATTAAGAAAATGCAATCTATTGGATTAATCTCTAATATTAATTATTCGAGTATGAGTAAATGTGAAATTGTGCTGAATCTAAACAAACTAAGAAGACATGTGCTTCTGTCTTTAGAGAATCTGAACTATTAAGTTTAATTCATACTGATCTAGGTGATTTGAAGCAAACTATGACTAGAGGAGGTAAAAGATACTATGTAACCTTTATAGATGATTTTTCTAGATATACTAAGGTTTATTTGCTTAGAAATAAAGATGAAGCCTTTGACATGTTTCTAATATACAAAGCTGAGGTAGAGAATCAATTAAATAAGAAAATTAAACGAATTAGATCCGATAGAGGTGGTGAATATGTCTTACTTAATGAATATTGTGAAAAAGAAGGAATAATTCATGAAATAACTCCACCTTATTCCCAGAATCTAATGGAGTAGCTGAAAGGAAAAATAGAACATTAAAAGAAATGATGAATTGTATGCTTGTAAGTTCTAATGCACCTGATAATCTTTGGGGTGAAGCCATATTAACTGCATGTCACTTACAAAATAGGATACCTTATAAGAAAACAGGAAAAACACCTTATGAGCTTTGGAAAGGTTATTCCCCTAATTTGAAATATTTGAAAGTGTGGGGGTGTCTTGCTAAAGTTATGCTTCCTGATCCTAAAAAAAGAAAATTAGGTTCTAAAACTTCAGACTGCATGTTTATTGGTTATGCTGAACATAGTGCTGCATATAGATTCCTTGTATTAAAGAGCGATGTGTTAGATTGCAATACAATTGTTGAGACAAAAAATGCAGAGTTTTTTGAACATGTTTTTCCTTTAAAATCTAAAATTATTCCAAATACACATCTTCTGAAAATGGTTCTGAAAATACTTCTGAAAATGCTTCTGGAAATGTTTCTGGAAATGAATATTTAAGAAGAAGTAAAAGACAAAGAAAAGAATATTCTTTTGGAAATGAATTTTACACTTATCTTGTTGAAAATGATCCATTAACCTTCTCAGATGCAATTTCCTCATATGATTCACCTTTTTGGAAAGAAGCTATTAAAGTTGAAATTGATTCTATTTTACAAAATAAAACATGGGAATTGGTATGTAGATTTACCTCCTGGAGCTAAACCTATTGGTTGTAAATGGATTTTCAAAAAGAAATTAAATCCTGATGGTTCAGTTGATAAGTTCAAAGCTAGATTAGTTGCAAAAGGTTTTACTCAAAAGCAAAATGTTGACTATTTTGATACTTTTGCACCTGTAGCTAGAATCTCTTCTATTCGAGTTTTAATTGCCTTGGCTTCTATTTATAAACTTGTTATTCACCAGATGGATGTAAAAACAGCTTTTCTAAATGGGGATTTAGAAGAAGAAATTTATATGGTGCAACCTGAAGGTTGTGTTGTTCCTGGACAAGAAAAGAAAGTTTGTAAACTTCTTAAATCATTGTATGGTTTGAAACAAGCTCCTAAACAATGGCATGAAAAATTTGATCAAGTTTTATTAAATGATGGTTTCTCTACTGTTGAAGTTGACAAATGTGTTTATACAAAACTTGTTGATAGTGATTGTGTTATCATATGCCTATATGTAGACGATATGCTTATTTTTGGTACTAGTCTTGATGTAGTGCATAAAACAAAGTCTTTTCTTGCTTCTAAATTTGATATGAAAGACATGGGTGAAGCCAGTGTTATTTTGGGTGTTAAAATCATAAGAAGAATGATAGTATCATGCTATCGCAAGAACATTATGTTGAGAAACTTCTTAAGAAGTTTGGACACTTTGATGTCAATCCTGTGAATACCCCTTATGATGCTAATACTCAATTAAAGAAAAATAGAGGTGATACTGTTGCTCAATCTGAGTATGCACAGATAATTGGAAGTCTGATGCATTTAATGAATTTTTCAAGACCTGACATAGCATATGCTTGTGTAGGTTGAGCAGGTATACACACAATCCCGTTATGATCATTGGACTGCATTGATCAGACTGATGAAATATCTTAGAGGTACCATGAACTATGGTATTCTATATAGTGGATTTCCCGTGTATTAGAAGGATACAGTGATGCCAATTGGATCTCTGATTCAGATGAGACAAAATCCACTAGTGGTTATATATTCACCCTTGGAGGTGGTGCAATTTCATGGAAGTCAGCCAAACAGACTATCATAGCTAAATCTACTATGGAGTCAGAGTTTATTGCTCTAGAACTGGCTGGGAATGAGGCTGAGTGGTTGAGAAACTTCTTGGCAAATATTCCGTTAGGTTTAAAACCTACACCATCTGTGTCTATGCATTGTGATTGTCAAGCGGCAATATCTATTGCCAAGAATAAGACCTTCAATGGAAAAAATAGACACATTCGATTGAGACATGATGTTGTGAAGCAGCTGCTGAAAGATGGAATTATCTCAATAGATTATGTGAAGTCAGAAGTGAATTTGGCCGATCCTCTGACTAAACCTTTGGGAGAAAATTAATCAGTGAAACATCGAAGAGTATGGGACTAAAGCCATGTTGAAATATCAACAATGATGGTAACCCAACCTATGTGACTGGAGATCCCATGAAATAGGTTCATATGGGTAATAACAAGTCATTGCTTGATTTGTATAGCACTATTAAATATTGTCCCACTTATGGTGTGTAGTGCTAAACTGCAAAGTAAGAGAGGTTGAGCAAAGCTCTTAATCAAATTCCATATCCTTTAAAGGTGGTGTATTTGCAGTATGCACTTGATGGAATGACCTATATGAGTGTGAAGTGAGGCCGCTTCTATGAGATTTGTGGCAAAATCTCTAGAGCACTCATGAATAACCAGGCACGCGCATGGCCTATTAGCGCAAAACCGCATGAATAACAGAAAATTTTTTAGTATAATGTGATTAATGAGTATTTTAGCTTACAGAAAAATTCTTGGTTCATAGAAGCATTAAGCTTCACCATTTATTTTGTAAGTTATATCTCATTTTTTCTAGGTCTGGTTCATAGTCTTAAAGACACCAGATTCGAAGCATAATACTCATTTGAGAAAACCCAGCATTTATTTTATTTTTTATTTATCCTTTTTGAAATATGTGGGGGATTGTTGTATATTATTAGTATTTCAAAAAGAATAAGTCCCACATTCCTTAGACCTTGTTGTTTGTCCTTGTTTATTAACTTCCTTGTATATATGAGCTTGTAAACAAATAGTAAAAAAGGCATGGGCTCGCGCGCACAAAGTATAGATCGGGCTAGTATAAATTCGTGCATTTGCACCGTCCCTCCCCCCGCGTGTAGATATGAGTCTCGGCCCGGTTCATATGAATATTTTTATTTCTATATATTTATTATTTTAATAAATTTTGGATAATATTTGTTGGATAATATTAATCTTATCCGAAAACAAGCATTTTGACCACTTCCGGATTACAACATCCACTACACCAATATCTCGGCAGTTTTCAAAATAATTTTATCTATCCGTTATTAAAAATATCTTCCCAGATATTATTAAAAAAATAGAGCCATTTTCTTTTATTTTTAAAATAGCTTATCTATCTCTCTTTCGAAACATAATTATTTTTCATCGCTGGGTTTTGTCCTCTTCTGTTGTTCCCGCTGCCTAGTTTTGCTAGAGGGCTTGTTGAATCCTGGGGGATACGTCTATATTTGGCGAATTATTCTTAAGGGCAGTGCTTTGCACGCCTCAAGTATTTTACAAACCCAAACTTTTCCCCTCCATTTCAACAACAGTGGGGAAAGTTAAAATTTAAAGCTTTGAATTTTGTTAAAGAAAAGGTTGTGAAGAAACTTTAAGGCTGGAAACAAAAACTCCTTAATGAAGTTGGTTACGAAACGTTAATCAAAGCTATGGCTTGTGCTATTTCGACCTATTTCATGAGTATATTCAGGTTTCCTATTAAATGGTGTAATCAAGTTAATTCCCTCATTGTTAATTTTTTGTGAGGACAGAGAGATGGTGAGAGGAAAGTACACTGGACTAATTGGGATAGAATGACCCTAGCAAAATATGCTGGGGTAACGGGTTTTTTACGATTTGCACCATTACAACTTAGGCTTGTTAACAAAGCTTGCTTGGAGGATGATTTCTAATGAAGATTCTTTGTGGTATAAAGTTTTAAAGGAATTACTTCCATCGCCAAGATTTTAGAGATATAGGTAAAGAGTTGAGCATCTTGAGGTTGGAGTAGCATCCTTGAGGGCGAGATATTCTTTTCAAAGGATCTTGTTAGAAGATCAATTCGGGAACTAAGACCAATGTGGGAAGAGATTGTTGGATTTTGAGTTTAAAGAACAAAGTGTTGACAACAGGCAGTTTTATCAATCCTAGCTTAAAGGTTTCTAACATGATGAACAAAGAATCTTTGGAATGGGATTTAGAAGGTATTAGACATCATTTGACAGAGATGGAGATAAAAGCAATAAGAGCTATACCTATTGTACCATCGGCAACAGAGAATCGCATAGTATGGCCTTATGATTGTCATGGTATTTGTACTGCTAAATTTGCGTATTTCTTCCTACATGATGGAAACGTTAGATTTTAAATAAGCCCTCTTCATTAAGGCATATCACTGCAAAGGAATGGAAGAAAATATGGCACTTACAAACACTTTCAAAGATACGACACTTTCTCTAGAAAGTGGCCTCAAATACGATTCCATCATGCAACCAGAACCCAGGAGGATATGAGCAAAAAGGATGGCAAGGAGGATGCGCGATGAACAAGCTAAAAAACGAACGGAATTGGAAGTAAACATTAAACAGAATTAGGGTTCGTGAAAGAGGAAAACAGTACGAAGTACAATAGATAAACATGCATCTAAAATATCAGACAGATAGTGACAAAGGTAAATTCAAAGAAGCTGCTACAATAGATAAACATGCATCTAAAAGTATCAGACAGATAGTGACAAAGGTAAATTCAAAAAAGCTGCCTAGAAGTCATGGGCTGACATGGGCTGTGGAGCTGTGGCCCACCATAAAAATCTGATTGCAAATTAGCATGATAAACGCTTATAAATAGGCTATTGTAATACAAGGAGATCATCAGAAAATATTATCTCAAAATGTGTATTGGTTTTCTGTATTCGGAATTCCAATTTCTACTTGTATTCGAGTAGATTTAGCTTGTATCCGAGCAAAATCAATTTCCATTCGAGTTGAATTAATTTTCTGTATTTGTTATTGATTAATTCCTTGTTTGAATTTTCCACCACACTTCAATTGGTATCAGAGCCACAACTCCACCCTCATGGCTGAAACAGATTTGGAAATTGAGGAAATAATCCAAGTTATTCGACGGGTCTTTAAGGAACACTGGGAAGAACAAGATACGAAGATGAAGTCAATCATGAAGCCATTGATGGAAACAGTGGAAAGGCAACAGAAGCAATTAAGAGCGTTGTTTCCACCTTGTCCCGAGGTAAGCCTACCTAAATTGATTCCTCCATCAGAAGAGGAAAGCTTGAAAGATGAAGAATCACCAAAACCCACCGTTACACAATTCCACAAACTGAGTAATCAATTCACTCAAACACCACCTGAAATCACTCTCAAAATCCAACTCGACCAGTTTTCCTACTCCAACCCTTGCTCTCAATCCTTAACACCAACCCTAATGGCCTCAACAAACTTTCAAGACCCCGATAACAAACAGAAATGCCATAAAACCCTCCACCCAAACAACCTATACTTTCTATTGTTGGAACGATCACAACTCCATACACCAATGATTGTCGAAACAGAGGACAAACAACTGAAAACAACCCAAGTTGTTGGAAATTCAGTTGCAGACACAGCCGGTGATGCTCAACGCAAAGGGCGTTGCTATCATTGGAGCGAACCAGTTTCCCCATGTTCCAATCTAAAAGGACAAGAGAGTCATTGCTCACACTATCAAGAAGGGGTTGTGGGCTTCCAATGTGTATATGAGTAATACCCTCGTAAGGATTTATGATGTTTACAGGGTTATTCGAGATGTTTGAAAACTGTTCGACGATAGTCCTCAGTGGGATTTGTTCTTTACATGACTTTGATTCAAGGGTATGGTAGGATAAGGGTTTCCTAAAGGGATTGGTTGTGTTTTTCAATTTGTGTGAGGCGGGGTATCAGGTGGATGAGACACCACTCACCATCATGCTCTCTACGTGTGTGAAATTGCGGAATTTGAGTTTTGGGAGAATTATGTATAGGCAAGTGAGGGCGTCAGTAAAGAAGTTGGGCTGTGGGACATGTCTATTATGTTGTGATGGAAAAGAAAACCGAAGGTCATGGGTAACAAGGTTAAACAAAAGAAGGCAGATGGGATAAGAGATATGATGGGTAGAAACAAACAGGGCCGGTGGGCTCAAGGAGGGAAAGTACAAGTTACTGCAACCAATCATCAATCAAAGCATTGGAAATGTTAGGAAAAACAAAGACAAGTTTGACCTTGTTATCTGTGAGGTAGACATGCCAGATATGGACTGTTTCTGCAAAATGCAACATGGTGGAATGGGAATGATGAGTTAAGTATAATTAGTTATCTAGTTGTTGTTTCTCTCCAATGTTGTTTTGAGAATGGAAAGGAAATAATTAGTTGTCATAAGCATATTAAGCTTCAAACTAAGGTTTTCTTTACTTTGATTGACCAACGGAGTGAGTGGGCAATAGGCATCCGATCAGCTTTGTGTAGTCCTGGAGAGAAGTCATGTGGTGGCTCGTGTGGAAGGCTGAAAAAAGTTGTCATAGCCTATTATGGTGGCTTAAACACTGCTGTGATTGTTTCATGGTTAAGGAAGAATTATGGATGTGCGGTTGTTTGCTTCACTGCTGATGTTGGGCAAGGTATTGAGGAACTTAAAGGCTTGGGAAACAAGGCCAAGGCTAGTGGGGCTTGTCCATTGGTTGTGAAGGACCTAAAAGTGGAATTCATAAAGGATTATGTCCTTCCATTCTTGAGATCTAGTACTAGTGGTTTTCGACAATCAACATGTGTAGGTATTGATGGTAACCCTTTCAATGGGACAAACTTGAGTGATTGTGTTGAGAGGTCTCTTATGGATCCCCAAACGAAAGGCATTGTTTTGATTGGAGAAATTGGTGGCACTGCTCAAGAGGATGCTGCTGCACTCATTAAAGAAAGTCAGACAGAGGAAGCCACCTGGGAATTCTTCGAGGAACTGAAATTACGTTACCCTAACCAACCCTTGTGGTCAAGGATTCTTGA
This sequence comes from Combretum micranthum, assembly GCA_024138025.1. Classification (NCBI taxonomy): domain Eukaryota; kingdom Viridiplantae; phylum Streptophyta; class Magnoliopsida; order Myrtales; family Combretaceae; genus Combretum; species Combretum micranthum. The sequence goes on along the minus strand of JAMXBD010003668.1, from coordinate 2,905 downwards.
AGAAGAGGGGAATGCAACCAGAACCCAGGAGGATATGAGCAAAAAGGATGGCAAGGAGGATGCGCGATGAACAAGCTAAAAAAACAAAAGGATTTGGAAGTAAACATTAAACAGAATTAGGGTTCGTGAAAGAGGAAAATAGTACGAAGTACAATAGATAAACATGCATCTAAAAGTATCAGACAGATAGTGACAAAGGTAAATTCAAAGAAGCTGCACAATAGATAAACATGCATCTAAAAGTATCAGACAGATAGTGACAAAGGTAAATTCAAAGAAGGTGCCTAGAAATCATGGGCTGGACATGGCTGTGGAGTGGCCCATCCTATAAAAAATCTAATTGCAAATTAGCATGATAAACGCTTATAAATAGGCTATTGTAATATAAGGAGATCATCAGAAAATATTATCTCAAAATTGTGTATTGGTTTTCTGTATTCGGAATTCCAATTTCTACTTGTATTCGAGTAAGCTTGTATCCGAGCAAAATCAATTCCATTCGAGTTGAATTAATTTTCTGTATTTGTTATTGATTAATTCCTTGTTCGAATTTTCCACCACACTCACATCATTGCATAATCTCATTTAACGTCATGTTATGGTTTATGATTCTTGCCAATTCTGTAGATCTCTTGAAACTTTTGAGCATGCAATTTTGTGTGGTGAGTCAATGGAGTGAGTACGGTTTGCCTTGCTAGGTATTAAGATAGAAAGACAAAACATTCATACATTTAAGGATTGGTGGAGTGATTTAATCAAGAAACCGAATAAAGAATGGTTGGATTCAGCTATTGTTGAAATTGCCTTCTGGAGGATAGGTGCGGTTGCTTTTATAACCATAAAAGCCCTAATCCTAGAGCCACAACGAAAAAGATCGTCTCTTGGTTCATGGAAATGCTTTTACCCAAGCTTAAAGCTTTTACCTTTTCTAATGAAAGTGCATCTGATCATCTGAAGGTTGATGTTGATAATTCAGCCTATTGTGACTCCTCAAGACAGCAGTTTGATTTAAACCTTGATCCCCAATTTAGGGGCTGTGTGACTAAACTTGTAGCGGTATGTTTTCACATGGCTTGTTTGCGTGATGGAGATGTTCTTGCTACTTCAAACAATGCCTTGAGTAATACGCACCACAAGTTTCTTCTCTATGTTGATGGGTCTTGGACCGGGTTTGATGAAGATGCGACTATTGTGGTTGTATCTCGTAATAGTGAAGGAGATCTGCTTTGGGGCACTTTGAAAATAATTTTGGCACCTTCAGCTGAGGCATGTGAGGTCATGGCAATCTCTTTAAGGTTAGACTTTCCGGCGAAATTGGGTATGACTTCTTTTCTATTGTTTTCATATTTTCAACAAGTAATTCGAGCTTTTAGTGGAGATCATCGTGGCTTACATTGGCAATCCATTCCTACTACGAAAGAGCCCATTTATCTCTTAATTCTTTTTGTTTGTTTTTTTTTTTTTTTTAATGTGTCAGTATGTTTCATTAGGAGCAATGCAAATCATGTTGGGACTAGTGGTTCTCTATCCTATCCCTTCTCTTGAAGCTCCTTAGTTTGGATATTCCCTTCTTATCCGATCTTATTTGTACTTTTCATGACTTTGGATGATGAATGAATATACCATACTGTTTGAATGGAAAAAAAAAAAAAAAAAAACAGTATCATATTAAATTTTCAATTTATGGTCCATGAATTGTCTTGTCAACTTTAATACATTTGTCAAATTCAAATAACAACCAAAATAATTTCAATTTTCTAATATCCTTAAATTTAAAAATATACGTATTTATAGGTGTTGGCACTGGACTAAATCAACCTAGACCCGCTAAGTCATAAGATAGTGACTGCACTCTAGAATCAGTCTGCCAATACTCGGGCTGGTTAAGTCCAAGCCAAGCCGCTAGTTCACAACTCATTGAATTGGCCATATTAATTGTTTTAAAGAAATAAAATAAAAATTTGAAAAATATTTTATAATTTAAAGTTAAATAATACAATTTTTCAACTTGAAACGAAATTGAGCCTAAGAATAATAGTCTTTAGTTCATTTATCAAAGAATAATCGAAGGTGTGTTATTTATACATAAGTATATCCATATATAGTTATAAGATTAGTAATATTGAAATTTAAAGCACTTAAAGATAAACTCGTACAAAAACAATGTAGTCCCACGAAATGGATATATTAGCTGCGGTTGCACGATAAAGCAACAATAATTGAATGTAGAACAAGTACGTTGAATGGAATTTTAAATTTAGATTGGAACTTATGAAATTTAGTTTAACATAAGATAACACTATAGCTAGAAGTGCATTGTTATTCTCCTTTCCAATATAAACTAAGTATATTGTTCTCCTTGTTCCTCTCGACTCTATTTCTGTCCTCCATTTTCATGCCTTCTTTTCTTTTTTCATGGTGAACTGATGTTGTAAAGGAAATAGATAATACATTTTTTTATTTTTGCGCTCTAAATATTTGACTCTATGTCCCATTCAAAACCTTTTATTCACCCGATTTTCATATAAGTAATTATTTATTTAAAATTTTAATTATAATAAAGAGCGCTGTGTCTTTTTTTTTTTTTTTCTTTTCCCCAAGCACAAACAGATGTACATTTTTTAAATTATGCAAACTGACGATAAATTTTAAATATAACTTGCAATGTGTACTAAGGATATTATTAATTCTATGTGGTAAATTTATTATCTATTTGTATTTATAAGTAACTGTATTCTTTGTTTTGTTTGAATAAATAGATGAATGATCTTACAGAGAAATAACTCTTGCTATTTTTCGTAGAGATAAATATTCGTATTCTCCAATATATATTACACGCAGAACGTAGAATATTCATAAAAAAAAAAATACCGCACTAAAAGCAAGCACAATTTTCTATTTAAAA
>JAMXBD010003667.1:0-108285 GCA_024138025.1 Combretum micranthum | reverse complement strand
AATAATTAATAAAACATACTTATTATAATGTTTAGTTTTGACATTTAGATTATAGAAATAAAATAAAATATTTATTTTGTTCTTTATAAATAATAAAATAATTTATAGTTCTTATGGTAGACAGAGCAAAATCTACTCATGATAGTATTTTGAAGAAAAATGTATTTATGAGAAGCCGATAGATATCACTTATCAATAATTCATATCGAAAGGTAATTCTAAGATTGGAGACATAAATTGCTAATGAGGCACCATATAAAAGATTCAACCAATTTAAATATCTCTTAAAATATATTGCACATATTTTTAGAATACTTGATGGTATCTAATGCATAAATGGGACTTCACCAACATCACTCTAATAGGACAGTATATTATATATTAATCGAGGTCCTCTGCTTTTTACCAATCCAACATTACCCATTATTGTGCATTCAAATTTAACTTAATTGTTTCTATAAGAATCAATAAGCAATCGGCACTGCTTTTGATTGTTCATTATTGTATATACATGTTGTCTTGGTTGAAAAAAAAAAGAAAAAAAGGAATGGATAGAAAAAAAAGGGAATGATTAGAAAGAAATTGTTTGTGTTCAAGTTACTCGATTTGTTATTGTTTTCATCACTTTGAAAAGTTTTTACGGAATGACTTACACGTTTTGTAGACAATTAGATTTTTACTAGTCATAGGCTATTTAAATGAGTTACAGGAAAAGTTTTCAATCTCGTTTTTATTTTTCTATAATTTCTTTTTTGAAAAATTATTTCCTTATGGTGAAAATTATAACTTTTAGGAAGCTTCTACGGTTCCGCGGCCGGATGATTCAATTATTAATCTAATCGTTAAAATAAGTATAGTAAATGGAATATTAACTATTTTAATAATTCAATCATGATTGGGTATGGTACAAGCCGTTCAATGGTGATGGAATTGGTCTCGTTTAAGTTAATGGCAGGACGATAGAATTTTCCATAACTCCTATTGTAAGACTTGCATTATGTACATGTTGATGAGAAGCATTATTTCTCTTTTGTTTATGATGGCTTTTTAATAATTTGAGAGGGCATATACCCATTTAATAAGGAAATATTGCATGGTCAAGTCATTTCTATTTCAATAATTCATTTCCAACTCTTTCCCATCTAAGACAATAGGTGAATATGGTTTTGAAGTAAGATAGTTACCTTGAAAGTGTTTCACATTTGAAGGTCCCTCCCATTCTCAAGTCTCACTTAAAACATATTGCACGAATCCTTGGCAATTTCTGTCTTTGATCACTATAAGGATCATATATGATTGTGCATCCGGTTTTAGCTCAATTGCTCCAAGAATAAATAAGCAATCAACACTCCTTATATCTACTGCCAATTGCAATTATCGTATTAAAAATGAGGTAACTTTAAAGTATACATTAAAAGGTATACTTGCATGAAAAACCATCCGGCAATTATTATGTTTTGCTCTTTGAATAGTTTATTTTTTAGGTAATGCACTTTTGATATTTGGTTAGGTCAGCGGAGTAGTGTTCTTGACTACATATTTATTAGTACTGATATTTGTCTTTTGTTTTATTGGGTTTGATATTTAACTCTTCAACTTCATACTCTTCAATTTCAGTAATCGAGTTTCATTGGAGTCTTGTTCCCATTGTTTGGACTATTTAAGATATGTTGCCATTTTCTCCTAGACTTCACTTAGTATATTTATACAAGATGCTAAAATGCCACGAATGCTGAGCAAATGTTAATTCATTCTATTAATCCCTCTATCATGATAACTAAATTTACTATAAGGGACTATAGCATTAGTATTATCAAAATTGAGTTGATTATAAAAAAATCAGTGTAAAATAATTTAAGGAGTTCGTTCACGATTGTAAAAAATCTAGATAATTGATTCTGTTGTAACCGTAACAGATATGTAGAGTTTTCTTTACTTATAGAGACTTGAAACGCCTTCTTTCCTTTCTCAATAATAGAGATTAAAAGATTCCTAAGCACGGAAGGTTTGAATGAATTCCAACTCATTCCCTAAACAAAATTGTGAGGAATATATAAATGTTTCTAATACTTCTTGAATTTCCCTTATATAAATGTTCTGTAGAGTGTCTATTTACTGGCAAGTTTTAACATCCACTATTTTCATTTCACTAAATCGCATTATTAAATACTTACGAATAACAAGAAAGAGCCAAAACATTAATCATTCCTATCGTGATATACGCTAAATGAAAAATAAAATAATGAAATCTGGTGGCAATCATTAGCAATTTTTTCCCTTTTGTTTCCTTTGGCTAGTTGGAATCCTCCATAAGTATTTTCTATTTCATATGTTAAATTTAATAATCAATCGGTGCATCCTTTGATTTCGTCTTGTGTGTGCTTATAATTATTGTGGGTTATGAATTCATTATAGCTAATGTAGGTTATGCAAATTGCTATATGACTACAGCTATTATAAACCAAATGTTGTCTCTCATTATTTTATTCTTATAGATATGTTTATATCATTAAATATATGAATTTGTAGGGTATCTAATCTAAATGAAACAAGGAGCAGTATTTGATAAACTAAAAATTGATTTACCCAATAAGTGTAAGAGACCAAGGGCTCAATATGGTAAGGTGGCAGGAAGAGCACAAATTTACTTCTTTTGAGTTATTTCATCCTTAAAAAGAATAATCCGGATACATCAAAACCATATTCCACAAGACTAAAATTCCAAAGTGTAATTTCATTGAACATCTTTTGTGTTGCGAAGAATTCCAACATTATAGTTAGAAATCAAACATTATAAGTGAGTAGAAAGAACCGAGGTTGTTAAAATGAAAAAATAAAGACAAACCAACATTATGAGCAAGTCTAGACCAAAATAATATCTAAACCAACATTAAAAAAAAAAAAAAACTAGCAAGTTACTAATAAAGGGTTTGTGAGAGCATTAGAGTTCCCCTTTTATATTTTTAATATGGTGAGTACTAGGTTTGCTTGACCAAATAGGGTCAATTAGGCTGCAATCAAATCAAACCACTTAAGAAGGTTCATATAGGTCAACAAATAAATGAGTTTGGATAAAGGATTTAAGTTAAATTGGATTAAACAAGCTGGATCAATTCATGTTGGATAGCATTAGCTATAGTCCATATGACATCACAAGAATTGTAAGGGCAAGATTTTAATGTGGATGTCTAATAACATATTTTATGGCATCTATGTGAAGCAATACAAGTATGATTTTATTGACTTATGCTTGCATTTGTGGATATCTAATAATGTATTTTATGGCATCTATGTGGATCAAGACAAGTTGAGTGATTATATAGACTTGTACTTGCATTCGAAATAATGCAGTTAATTTTAGAGCGGTCATGTACTTGATTGATCCTATTATTTAGAAGAATGTTTGTGTATTCAAAAGCTACTAACATGGGATTTCTTGGAAGTTATAGGCCATGGATACATGGTTGCCACCAAAATGGGCTTGACATTTATTTTGCGGCATTGGTTGGGTTGCAAATAATGGTATATTTCCTATTACAGTTATAGCAACAGAGGTTAAGACAAAGGAGTTATGGGTGTGGTTTCTACGAGAAATCCCTTATCATACTTTTAAACCTATTTAAGCCCATCTAATTATTATTGAAGTGGTTTAAGAATATGTTTATTTCCTTTTCATTTTTGTTGTTAGATGATATTGACCTAGATAGGCGTGAAAGATGGTAGGTAATAATGCCCTATTTTCTCTCTAATTCCCTTTAAGAGATTATACTTATTTGCTTAGAATGGCTTTATTTTAGACCTTAGCATTTTGTGCTTATAGGAAGTCTTCAAGGCTAAGAATTGTGCATCACTTTTGTGTTTGACATTTGGATTTAGTTTTTAAGATAATGGTTTTAAAGGTGTTGCAATGAAAGAATAATTATGATTAGTAGCATGGGCATACTTTGAACAATTTTTATTACCACATAACTCGATTGGCAGCCATGTTATTAAACGATTATCAGTATTTAGTTGAAGTAAATTCTACAATGTGGACAAGGAGCCATTTTTATGAAGAAAACTAGTGAAACCTATTCTCATTATAAGAAATTTGATCACAATGCAAGAGTTATATAAAAAGCTTAAGAAGAATGAGAATAGGTGAGAGGAAAGTAATATGTGTCATGTAACATTTTATGGGTATGGTAAAGATAGACATGGTCACCAATATAGGTGCTTAGAGGTAGAGGAAGACTTATAATGGGGTTATGAGTGTTGAATGATCCCTAAATATTAAAGGATCAAACAAGTAGATTTATCAGCCTATATTTTTGTAGTATTTGTAGCCTTTTGTTTCTTGGGTTAGGTATATGTTGGGTTTATTAGGGTTAGTTTATTTTATTGCCAAGGCTTAGGAGATCAATCTCATTTGTAAAGTTTTTTCAACTAATGCAACTCTTCCATAATTAACTTTAGCCACTAGCTTTGCATTGAAAGCTTCTCCCTCATCTTCAACCCAAGCTTCCTGCATGACCATGTGCATTGTGATCTTGTTGCTTGTAGCAAAAAAGCTAAAAGCACTATCAGATTTATGTTGATCACTTAAACAACTGCTCATATCGTTGTGTGGTCTTGTTGCTTATAACAAAAACACCATTCGACTTATGTTGATCTCTTAAACAACTTTTCATATTGTTGTGGTAGCTCATTAGACTTGCTTGTCATTTCTTTTTTTGGAGCATCTAGATGACTTTGGCATTTAGATGGCTCTTTTTTCCTTTCTTCCTCTCTCTTTTTTTTTGGAGTGCTGATGCTCTTTATATGGGATTAGGTGAATCAAACTCGCATAAGCAAGCAAAATTTGAGCTTGACTATAGCAAGCATTAACATAGTTGGATACATAATGATTATCTACAATTATTGTTATTGATGCATGTATGTACGATGTTAATAGGTCATTTTGGGTATAGGCTCCTTAAACTCAAACTGATGTTTTTGGGTTATAAGTCAAACTCCTTTGGCCTTATCAAACTTGTCATAGGCCTAGAGCCAATTGCGCATGATCAGATTGTTACATTCGAATGCCCTAAAACGCCTTCAAAAGAAGTTAAAAGTGTTAGGTTAGCCTCACAACAAGCGAACAATTAGTGGACATGTCCAACTATTGCCATTCACTACTATAGATCTCTGAAACTGCTAAAGTGGAAAATATGCTTTCTTAATATATTGGGATTTACTTTTTTAATACATCATATACACAATCTTCTATGATTATTGGTTTGCCTAACTCAACCATGGCCTTCTCTTCTATAAATAGGCCTCTTGAATAAATGATAAACCTACTTACACACTCTACATACTTGATTTTACTTTGTTAAATTCATTTTTTGGTAAGTGTCCTTGTCGGACAATCCCCGGCTATTTCACCAATAATATCTCTATCTTGCAGGCTTGGAAACGTTCCTTAAAGGCTTTGCCCATGTCTTTAATCGTAAAGAATTAAGATAAACATATGGTATTCAGGTTGGTTGCAAACTTCCATAATTACGTTTCTTGTTGGCTAAAACAAATGTTCAAATATAATCAAATCTTCACCTTGAGATGCTCATCACTTGAATACATACGACTGCTTACTTGGAGGTAATATAATAAATGTCATCATAATATATCATATTATCTTGTTTATTTGTTGTATGAATTAAGGATTTTCCTTCTTAGTACTTATTATATTCCTCTTGTAGAGAAGATAATTAAACCCACATATTATATGGTTTTTCTTGTCTTTTTACTCTTCCCTCCAGTATGCTCTCTCTAGTAGGAGTAAAAAATTGAATAACGAGTCTAGTCAAGTCATTGAACGGCAATGTATAAAAGAGGGGATGATAGAGAGGAATAGATGTGATACAGTGTGGACAAAGATTGCAATTGTAAGTTCTGATATATGTGGACTTGATGGAATTACACTTATCAAATGCAATATAGTAATATGGAAACATATCGTAGTTTATGCATGTGATTTGTTTGTAAAATAATAAAATCAAAGGGCATAACATGTGATTTTGTAATCGATTTTATTAATTCTTTGGTATGACCTATAATTTGGTATTTTTTTTGTATCAACTATGACAGGTTCACAATCTTATTGGCATAACAAATGTTTTGAAGAATATATATACATAATTTATACATTATAAATACATAATTTATGTATTATATATGTTAAACATACAGGGTAATATACAAGAAGGTATAACTTTTCTATCTCTTGTATCCAAGTAAATGAGTGTTAAAAACTAAGCGTTTACCTCTTTTCTTTTACATGTATCTTTTTCAAGATAGCTGGATAAATTTTACTATGCTAGCATGCAGCTTTCTTTTGCTTGAATATAACACACATCAATTTCCATTTAATAATCTCCGTCATGGTCGCTATTGATTTAGTTTTATCTGATGGTTGAACGATTCACCTATGCTATTAACATCGAGATGGTACTTACTTCCTTCGTCAAAGTGGCTCCTTGTCCGTGGGTTGGGTATCTTCACTTAAATACTTTTAACCTTTTCGTGGCATGGCTTGTAGTTGAGTTATATGATGACAAAACTCATTCAAAGTATATGTCTATTTTGCCTTTATTACTCCTTTACTAATGAAGGACCTTGAAAATTATTACCCTTGCATGTGTTAAAGCCGGAAGTGATGTACATAGATATGTAAGTACAAAGTGCAAAGGTAAAATATGTTGTTAATTTAACCAATAAGTATAATGTTCTTGAAAGAAATTAGAAAATAAATAAAGCATCGTTACTTTTTTCTTATTTGGCATTGAAGTTCATCTCACATGCCTATTTAGACCAGTGATGCTAGCAACAATTAAAATGCAATAGTAAAAAATAGTATATTCTTGACACGTGCCGTCAACAACAAAATAAATAAAATTAGATTTAAAATGTAATGATGGATTAACTATACGACCGTAAATGTGTCAAGTCAAGATAGTACAGTACTGAGCTTAAATTCGAATTCGACTCGAAATATCAAAGCTCAAGCTTGATTTGGGTTCGATCAAATTTAAGAGTTTAAGCTTGAGTTTAGCTCGAAGTAACATTATATAATCTCGAGCTTAGCTTGATTAAACTTGTTTAAGACCTATTATTTAAAACTAATTCTAATTAAAATAATATCAATACTCAAACTTGATTCAAATTTGATTAACATTTATACTCGACTTGACTTTGATAGAGTTAGATTAGACTCATCGGCTAATAAAGCTAAAATATAAAAGTTTGAGCTCGACTCATAAATCATTCTAGTAATTCAATTTTGAACTCAACTCGACTATTTTCAAATCAAATTTGAGTAAATATCGAGCTAAACTCGAATAGTTTGTAAATCAACTTGATTCATTTGTACTCTTAATTAGTTATAAAGGCTAAAGCATGAACATATAATCATTGACATACTTACCAATAATGCATAATAAACATTGACCATCTAGATCTATCCTCAATTAGCAACCTTTGTAGAAAACCTTTTTCATGACTCCTTAACACTTGTACATTCCCAAACACTTGAGCAAAGCAAATAGGGGTTAATCTAATTTCAATTTCTTTTTGCTTTTGGGCCATTTAATCTAATTTCAATTTCATTGTGCTATTTTGGTTGCTAGCAAGAAGGATGCCAATATATACTGCAACTTCTTGTACCGCTTTACACATAGTTCTCATGCAATATGTCAGCAACAATTACCTTTAGACAGTGTTTGCCATCAAGAGATATCCACGTTAAAATCCTTCGTTGCTTTACCTTGTATGACCTTTATCCTCATATTAATTACTTACCCATCATTGTCAAATAGCAACGTGCCGATAACACCTCCCCAGTCACTATGATGAGGCTACTTTTATGCACAACTGTACATGTATGCTATTGGCTTGATCAATTTAGAATATATCTCATGTTCCCTTTTGCTGTACTCCGTAAGATTGCTATCCACACTGTTCCTTGTAAGCTGCTATTTCTTTAGCCTTCTTTATTCTTGAGGTACGTTATATCTCTTCATAAATTTCATATACAACTTATCATAAAGATGATGCCTAATGTGAAATTGTAACATCATCTTCATTCAATGACTTTGCCATACTCCCTAGCTCATCACTTGACACATAAACACTCCCTTAGTCATGTTCTACCAGTCTGAAACAGCTTCATCGTATAGCCTTACTCATTTGTTAAGTACACATCTTAAGCAATATTTGAATCTTTAGTTTTCATTATCATGTCTTGATAGATATACCAATTTTGTGTTTAGTTAATATAAATGAAATTGGTAATTTGTTTTCATTATTGTGAAATAACTATTTCATTATTTGGTTTATAAAAAATTCTACCATAAGAAAAACAATATAGCATAATAGATGGACCGAAGAGAGGTTAATTAGAAATTATCATCTTTAAAGGCACGTCCCAATAGCAGCAAAAAAAAAAAAAAAAAAAAAGAAATAGTAAGAAAAATGTATCTTGCTTAGAGTTCAATTTCAAACTTATAGTTCACTAAAAGAATTCATTTTGAAAAGAAGTATCGGTTGTTTTCTCTTGTCTCAATAATAATATTCAACTACTAGGAAAGTTATCATGTAAATTTTAAAATGCTAGATTTAAAACCGTATTAGAGGCCATCGAATTAAAACCACAAAAATAAGGTTATAGGATGGTTTTTCATTCTTTTTTTTTTTTTTGCATAAACCAAAATAAATATTTCCAAACTCGAGCATCTGTTGGCAAAAAAAAAGAGAGTAACTATGTGTGTTTAACAAATACTAGTATTGCTTTGGATTAAGAATAAATAGGCCTATACAAAGGATTGGAAGGGGGGAAAAATACTTTCAGGTCTTGAGGGAATATACCAGATTGGTCGAATAGTATAACATTATAGCTCTTATATCATGATCTTCAATTGGTCATGCTTATGTTGTAAACTAGGGTGAGCCAAGATATGGTAGGTAGTACATCCAGATGCAGCACTATCCATATACTATTATAAATATATATGGTATTAAATTTTATATCTAGAATATATTCGTGGTACTTTGTACCTATTCTGTACCTTATAAAACCTACATGGTACAATGTATCTTGTGTAACTTGTAAATTTTTTTAAAAATGAAATTTTTGTATATTTATTTTTCTTTTTTAAACTTCAAATTTATATCTTTGATACGGCTTCGTATAATGTGTAAAAATATTTTATTTTTATATTTCACTCTAAATAACATGTGAAAAAAATTAAAAAGTAATTTGTTAATATCATAAGATCTGTAATATGCATAATCCATTTATGCGTGAGAGTTGAAATCTTCAAATGAAACTTGTTCATGCAATATAAAACAAAATTTGTAGAACTTGTAGCAAATTTTAAAATTAAAAACTTTAGAGCTACTTCTTATTAATTGATGTTGGAAGATAAACAATATTTTTATATAATTTAGGGCTTCAAATATATGCATGAAACCATAATTCTTTTAAAATAAAAATAACAAGTCCTTTCAAAATAAAATAGCACAAGTACTTCTATAATGAAATTTTTTGAAAAGAGCCCACAAATAATAATTTTGAATAAAAGTGATCGCAAAATAAGAAAAAACTAGATTATTATTATTTATTTCTTATATATTAATATCCTTTTATAATATTTAACATAAATAACATAATAGATACATGATACCTTGGAACTTATACTCTCTATATTATATTACATGTTCTAAGTAGGTACAAAGTATGAAGATCATATGTTCGTATCCTATCTTATGAGAGCAGGGTCTAGAAAATTTATACCTATACCCTATCATATGACCTTAATATCCACCAAAATCCTATCTAACAAGCATGATATAGATGGGTGTCCTATATTAATATGACTAGGTTACTCGCTCATCTCTAGTGGAAACTACATGTTAATCAACTTAGTAATGTTACTAGCATTGTCACAAATATCATAATTGTGTTAAACAACATTAATAAGACAACTCAAACATCCAGTGATCACTTGTAAGTCACCAAAAAATACTAAAATAAAACAAGAAACAAAAATCTACACATGAATTTTTGTGACTTCCAAAATTCCTACACAAACAGTATAATGGTAATTGAGACATCGTGGAAACACATGAAATTTAACATGATATTATTATAAAAAAGAAAAGAACAATTTTCAAAATAAAAATGGTGCATTTTTAGACTTTCTTTGATGCCATGTTTGGTATGCAAAAATGAAAATGTACCCAGTATGCAATTGTGGTTTCATATTTTATTCTCAAATTCATATTTAGGTAAATTATTAAAAATTGGAATCGTAAATTCTTGGAATCAACAATTCTAATAGGAATTTGATCAAGGTCGGAATCATGATTCTATTTTGCTCTCATTAATGATTATTATTATAACTACATTTTATCTTCTAACATTTTTATTATTTACATCTATTGGTCCAATCCATTCCATTTCATGTATGAAAGCAATGAATTTATCATTTTACCAATCATTCCAAACAATTATTACGTACCAAACGTGACATAGGGGCGGGTCTAAGGAGGGCCCCAGTTCCCAGACTCAGTAAAAATGAATTTTTGAGTGATTTTTAAAAAGAAAAAAATTATATTATATATTATAAAGAGCAAACTGTAACATAAGATTAAATTTGGTCTATTGATTAAATATATATTTTTAAACCATGAGGTCATATGTTCAAATCCTATGGATATACATTTTTTTTTAACTTTTCCAACATATATTTATTACATTAATGACTCTTCTCTTCTCTCTTTCTCTCTCTATTTCTTTTTAAATGTTTCCTTTCACAATAACTAATAATGTTAAATTCTTTTATTATAAAATTATATTTAACTAAATAAATTCTTTTGAATTACTATTTTTTATTAAGGAAAGAAAATTAATAATATTACAAATTTAAAAAAATTACAAAAATATCATTGAGGCAAAAATAATATCAGATTTAGGTAAGTTGAATTTGTCTCTTAAAGATATGAGTTTATAAATACTTGATCTCGTCTTTCTAAGAGACAAGATCACTGTAGTCGTGTAACCTTGTTGTCCACTTATGACCTTGTTTCTAGAAGAGACAAAATTGGTGTGATAACTTTTCTCTACCTCCTCCTCCTCCTCCTTCTTCCCTATTAGTTTGAAAAATTCCTAAATTATTCTCTTGAACTAAAATCCTAACCCTAATTCTAATCTATTGCAACCATAATTCTCATTAAATTGGCTCTAGTTCTTGGCTAATTTCTATTTAATTGCACCATACGAGCGTCAATTAGTGCAGAATTCAACTGATTACCCTTTGAAACAGTTGACACGTGCCAAATTTCACAAGTAAGTAGTTGATCCTGTCACATTTGTTTTTTTCGTAACTTTTATGTTGTGTATCATTTTTTGTGCTTACTTAATTCCTTATCATATCCAATATCCACTTCATCTTGCTTAGTTCATTAGTCCATTAGTCAAGTTAAAGGGTTAGTTTATTTTGCTATAGTCCTTAGTCAAGTTTGAATTCCTATGAGAACAGAATGCTTTTTTAGATACATTACGCGTGGCATTACTTGAAGTGCTGACATTACATGCATATATTTAGCTATCTAGATCCTAACTTCTTTTAATTAGCAACTAATGAAATGTTTTTAAAATTGGACTTACATTACTAGAGGACCAAATAATAAGTTGGTATTACATCCCTAGCATGCTGGTTTTGGTGATAGCTATCTTGTTCTCTTATATCATGCATTCAACCCTTTTTTTATGAGTTGACAGGGTAGTGGTGGAAATGGACAAAGCCAAGTTTATGCTATATGCACATGGTAATATTGTGGAAGGAAGCCATGGTTTTGGTTATGATGGATGTTCAACTGCTTTGGTTAGTGTTTCTAGGGATTCTATATGAGCAAATCATGATCACCATTTGTAGTAGACTTAAGATAAATAGGTTGACACATCGGGTTAAGCTGTTGCATAAGGTTGCTATTAGAGATAAGATATTGTGTTATGATATGATTCTAGTAACCGATGATGATGCAACTCATGAGATGTTGGTATATACAAAAAGATCAGTGGTATATATGTCCAATTTTTTTTTTTTAAAGGAGTTTCCACCATCACCTAAGGAAGACATTGACATTCATGAAAATGTTGGCAGCCAAGTGTTGGTAGATGAGAGCCCCAATCCTACTCAGACAACAGTTAGCACCCAGGTCTAGACGAGTAACTTTAAAATAGGTACATCTCATTGGATTAGTAGTCATGATACTGATGCGATGCAAGACTTATTAAGAAGTGAATCTAGTGACGACTATGATGAATAGGGAAATTAATGGGTGATAGGTTTGCTGTAGCAGGTAATTGCTACCCATATACTACATAAGGGTAATGATTTGTACCATTTTGTGGCTCTTATAGATATTGATGCAGTAGGGAGCTCAATGCTAGTCCCTTTTTTCACTGCAAATGTAGATAGTGGCTACTGCTTTAATGATGAGCATGAAACAAGTGTTGGAAATTGGAGCTTCAATGATGAATTGAAGATTGGAATGCGGTTCGAGCTTAAAGATCATCTTATACAGGTAGTTAAGATATGGAATATATTGAACCATTACAATTTTAAGATGATTGTACATGATTTTGACAGGTCGTAGTTGTATGAATGGACTATTGTATCAACGATGAAATTGAAAATGTAGTGGGAGTTGGAAAATATTGTTGTCAAACTTGCCTCTTTAAGAGACGAGGTTAACATAGTACTAACCTCCTCTCTTCAAGATACGAGATCAAGCACTTATGACTTCATCTCTTCAAGAGACAAGTTTATATTGCCTAAAGCTAGGATTATTTTTGTCCTAATAGTACTTTTGTAATTTTTTAAAAAATTTGTAATATTAATTTCCTTTTCCCTTTTTCATTTAAAACGCACCACAAATAATAATTACATTATCCATATTAAAATCGAGTCTTATTGTGCACAAATTATATAATTCAATTCAATAACTTTTTTTGTAGTTAATATTATTAAAATGCACATGGATTATTGAATAGATATCCTATCTAGATATAATTTATGATTTATTTGTACTAAAAGCAATCATACTGTACTTTAATTATATAATTTGATTTAGTAACATTTTTTTTTACAATTGATGTTAATATGAATTATTGAATATATCTCCTATCTAAATATATTTTATGTTTTATTTTTATTAAAAAAATTTATACAGATATTAACTTTATATTTTTTTATTAATAATTAGTTTTCAAGTGACATATAATACCATCTCTTATGAAATGGACTAAAATTAGTCTTAATTATTGTTTGAATGATTTTTTCATAAAGTTTTAAAAAATATCATAGTTAAATCATTGATGAAATAAAATGAAATATAAATATAATAGCAAGTGAATATAAATAAATAATTTTAAAATTAACTTAATTATGGTCCAGCATCCAGTCGTATATAATCCTCTAATCGTTCGTGACTCACTATATGTGTAAAAAATGTTTTTCTACCTTACTTGACTTGGTATTTTGAATATTCGTAAGGTGAAAATTCTAGCTTAGAATAGTGAGAGGTCAATCGAGCTTGAGTTTTGGTCAGTGAGGAAGGTAACTATACCTTTCTGTGATGGACGTTTGCCAATCCTAGTGTCTTTTTTTTGTTGCTTTTTCATTTATAGGCATCGATTGTATTTTAAAGCTTCTAACTTTACTATACTTTATGTGTGCTAGCTAGCACATGAGTTGAACATATGTGGAACTTACAGGAAAAACCAAACGATAATAACAAAACCACACCTTTGTAGGAATAGGGGATTCCATTTTTATTTTTAAAGTTTAAATTTTGTGCACATGTATATGTGGATTATTGTATGTTATAGGCTATATTTAGAATGTAACTATTATAGACTTGTAAATTAATATCATAATTAATGGTGTGTTAGGTAGGTGGGTAAGTAGAAACATCTCTCTATATATTCTCACCTTGCACATAACCTTTTGGTATTCATTTTTGAATTCAATTCAATTACTTTATATCAAATAACATGGTATTAGAGCAGGTTTAGGAAATTCAAAATTTACATATTCCTAAAATTTCAAATTTATGTAGCAATCTTTGAGGAATTTTTTGGTCGTCTTTTTTGACCTACTTTTTTTTTTTTTGACACAACTAAGCTAGAGAGGAAGGCTTTCCTCCGATTAGGGTTTCTAGAGATCATGGTTTCTAAAGAAGCAGCGTGTGAGCTACACGCACCACCATGAAGGTCGCACCAAGATTTATGCACCGGCGTGTGAGGGCGTGTGCGACCTCCGATTTACCTCTAGTTTATGTTGTTTGGCTCGCCTAGAACTATACTACTTAGGTTTGTGGTTTCTTTTCCTTTTACGTATTTGGGTGTTGGACTTCATTTGAAGTTTAGGGTATGACGAAGGGTGGTTGTTTGCTTGCTTGCACTGTGATACCTTGATTGGTTTGGCACGTTAGGGTTTGATGTGTTTGGTCACCGGCTCGTATCTCCCTCTGATTTGACGTATTTATGTTATGTTGAACTTTGGTTTGAGTTTAGTTCAGGGTTAGGTCGTGATTTATTTCATAATTTTTTGTTTAAGAATATCAATATTGAAAGAATGAGTGAAATAAAGGACACAAAATCTGTTGTTATGTTGGATGTGGTTCCAGTGATATCAAACATAACGGAGCATAAACTCGATGGATCTAACTATTTGGATTGGAGTAAAACTGTGAGGCTTTATTTGTGAAGTATTGATAGAGATGATCATTTGACTAACGATCCACCCAAAGATGAGAATTTGATGCAAACATGGTTAAGGGAGGATGCTCGATTTTTTTTGCAAATACGTAATTCCATTGATAATGAGATAATTGGATTAATTAATCACTATGAATTTGTTAAAGAACTAATGGAATACGTGGATTTTTTGTACTTTGGAAGAGGGATTGTTTCCCGTATTTATGAGGTTTGTAAGGCTTTTTATCGTGCTGAGAAACATGATAGGTCCTTGACGAGGTACTTCATGGACTTTAAGAAAATTTATAAGGAGCTTAATATGTTGTTACCCTTTAGTCGTGATGTGAACGTTCAACTAGCTCAAAGGGAGCAAATGGCTGTTATGAGTTTCTTAACTAGTCTTCCACCTGAGTTTGAAACTGTCAAATCTCATATTCTCTCTGGCTCTTTGCTCTCATCCTTGTAGGATACTTTTAGTAAGATTCTTCGTACAGAGAGTTCTTAACCTATTCAGTCTAGTAATGCTCTTGTGAGTCATCATTATGAACAGGAATCTGGAATATAGCAATTCAGGAATAGTGGTAAAGGAATTGATACTCGGGGACAAAGTTCTGGAACGGTGATGTGTTACTATTGTCATAAACCAGGACATATGAAGCGTAATTGTAGAAAATTACAACATAAGAATCAGGGATTTCAATCAGCACATCTTGCCTCATCGGGTGATGCATCTGAAAAATCCATTATGATTTAGGCAGATGAATTTGCCAAGTTTACACAGTATCAAGAATCATTAAAGTCTTCATCTGCTTCTGCTTCTGTTACTGCCATAGCTGAGTCAGGTAAACCAAATACGTGTCTTGTTTCTTCATCTTTCAAATGGATCGTTGATTCTGGTGCTATTATCATATGACAGGTAATTCTAGTCTATTATCTACTTTTCAATCTCAAACCTCGTACTCTCCAGTTACTTTAGCTAATGGGTCAACATCTCATGTTCTCGGATCTGTCACTGCTAATCCAACATCATCAGTTCATTTGACATCTGTTTTAAACTTGCTTGATTTGTCTTTCAACTTAATTTCTATTAGTAAACTCATTCGTTCACTTAATTGTTGCATCTCATTTTTTCTTGACTATTATCTTTTCTAGGCTCTTATGACGAGGAAGACTATTACTTAAGGACATGAATATGGGGGTCTCTACATTTTAGACACAAAGGTACCAAAGTCTATTGCTTGCTCTAGAGTTGTAACCCCGTTTGAAGCTTATTGTCACTTGGGTCATCCATCTCTTTCTGTGTTGAAGAAATTTTGTCTTCAGTTTCATAGTTTAGAGACTTTACATTGTGAGTTTTGTCAAAATGCGAAACATCATCGCATTAGTTTGAGTCTTAAAGTTAATAAACGAGCAAATGTTCCTCTTGAGTTAGTTCATTCAGATGTATGAGGTCCTTGTCCAGTGACATCTAAAATCGGATTTAAATATTTTGTCATTTTTGTTGATGATTACCCTCGTATGACCTGGTTATATTTAATGAAGAATCGTATGGAGTTGTTCACTCATTTTTGTTTTTTTTTTTTGTGCTGAAGTTAAGACACAATTTAATGCCTCAATCCAAATTTTGCGAAGTGATAATGCCAAACAATACTTATCTGAATCTTTTCAATCTTACATGATTAAAAATGGTATTATTCACCAAACTTTATGTGTATATACACCGTCTCAAAATGGGATTGCTGAGAGAAAGAATAAGCATCTCCTTGAAACTGCTCAGGCTTTGTTGTTTCAGATGCATGTCCTTAAACACTTTTGGGTTGATGCAGTATCTACTGCTTGTTTTTTAATTAATCGTATGCCTTCAGTTATTTTGGGTGGTGAGACTCCTTATCATACACTTTTCCCGAATAAAACTTTGTTTCCCATTGAACCAAAAATATTTGTTGTACTTGTTTTATTCAGGATGCGCGTCCTAAGGCTACTAAGCTTGATCCTAAGTCATCAAAGTGTATTTACTTGGGTATTCTCGTGTTAAAAAAGGATACATGTGTTATTATCCTAACCTTGATAAGTATTGTATATCAACTGATGTTACTTTTCTTGAATATACCCCATTTTCTCCATCTTCTAGTAATACAGGTCAGGCGGGGGAGGAGGATGCTTTGTTAATTTATAGGGTTACATCCACTATTCCTACCTCCATTCCTACTTCTAAACCTCCCTTTAGATCTATTTTCGTAGACCTCGTACTTCTGAGTTAGCTCTTGATGCATGTCCTGAACCAGCTCCCTCGTCATCAAATCCAATCTTTAAGGATGATCTTCCCATTGCTCTTTGTAAAGGTAAACGTCAATGTACTTACCTTATTTCATCCTTTGTGTCATATGATTATTTGTCACCTTCTTCTTGTTCCTTTATAGCATCTCTTTACTCTATCTCTATTCCCAAGACTGTTCATGAAGCTCTATCCCATTCAGGATGACGTAATGATGATAGAAGAAATGAATGCTTTAGATAAGAATGATACATGGGATTTGGTAACTTTATCTACAGAGAAGAAGACTATTGGATATAAATGGGTTTTTCACCATTAAAATAAATCTTGATGGATCGATTGAAGGCACGTCTAGTTGCTAAAGGATATGCTCAGACTTATGGAGTGGATTATTTTGACACCTTTTCTCCTGTTGTTAAATTAACATCTACCAGATTATGTGTTTCCATGGCAGCAGTGCAGAACTGCCTCTGCATCAGCTAGATATAAAAAATGCTTTTCTACATGGAGATTTGCAAGATGAAGTGTATATGGAGTAACCTGTTAGATTTGTTGCTTAGGGAGGAGTTAGGCAAAGTTTGTTATCTTCGAAAATCTTTGTATGGCTTGAAGCAAAGTCCTTGTGCTTGGTTTGAAAAATTTAGCCAAGGAATTGAGAAATTTGGGATGCAGAAAAGCAAATATGATCGTTCAGTTTTCTACAGACGGTCTGCAATTAGTAGTATTATGTTGATAGTATATGTGGATGACATTGTCATTACTGGTTATGATGCTACAGGGATTTCAGCTCTCAAATTCTTTCTTCACAGTCAATTTCAAATAAAGGATTTAGGAATGTTGAATATATTTTGGGTGTTGAGGTAATGAGAAGTAAGAAATGAATTTTTCTATCTTAAAGAAAGTACGTGCTTGACTTATTATCTGAAACAGGAAAATTGGGTGCTAAACCATGTAGTACACTAATGATTCCTAATTTACAATTAACAAGAGAAGGTGAGTTGTTTGGGGATCCTGAAAGATATAGAAGGTTACTTGGAAAATTAAATTTTCTTACAATGACTTGTCTAGATATTGCATATTCAGTTATTATGGTAAGTCAATATATGTGATCTCCAACAATTGATCATTGGGTTGCTGTAAAGCAAATTTTGTGCTATTTGAAGGGAACACCAGGGCGTGGTATTCTGTATAACAATCATGGTCATACTAATATTGAGTGTTTTTCAAATGCTGATTGGGCAGGATCTAAGGAAGCCAGGAGATCTACTTCTGGTCATTGTGTTTTTGTGGGTGGAAATTTGATTTCATGAAAAAGCAATAAGAAAATTACTGTGTCTCGATCAAGTGCAGAATCAGAATATAGAGCTATGACACAGTTGGCATGTGAAGTAACATGGATATACCAACTTTTGAATGAAATAGGTCTCAATACCTCTCTACCTATAAAATTATGGTTTGATAACCAAGTCGCTCTTCATATTGCATCAAATCCAGTATTTCATGAGTGAACTAAACACATTAAGATCGATTGTCATTTTGTTTGTGAGAAAATCCAGCAAGGATTAATCTCTACATGATTTTGTGAAGTCTGGAGAACAATTAGGAAATCTCTTTACAAAAGCTTAAAGTAGGGTTCGAGTTAAATATCTTTGTAATAAGCTGGGCATGATTAATATCTTTGCTCCAGCTTGAGAGGGAGTGTTATAGGCTATATTTAGAATGTAAATATTATAAACTTGTAAATTAATATCGTAATTAATGGTATGTTAGGTAGGTGGGTAGGTAGAAACATCTCTCTATATATTCTCACATTGTACATAACCTTTTGGTATTCATTTTTCAATTCAATTCAATTGCTTTATATCAAATAACATAGTAGGTTAAGTGTTTATATTTCTAATTTTTTAAAATTTAGTGCCTCATTTTTAATTTCAATGTGCAATTTAATGTTTTTATTAAATAATATTTAATGAACATTTATTTTGGAATATGTTTTTATTCTTTGCCAAAAATATATATAAACATATATGTTTAATTATTACAAACTAATTTACAACTAGGGATGCAACCGAGGCGGGTCATTATAGGGTACCCGGTCCGCCCGAACCGTTAAAAACCATATAGGGTCTGACCTTATAGGGTCGCGAGACAGGTTTGAAAAATTACTTGTTGACCCTATAAGGTTTCGGGGCGGGTTCAGATCATTAAAAAAACCCGATGGGTAATCTGAACCCGTCATAATATAAATAATTTAAAAAATTAAATCTGAAATTTTAAAATCACAATTATGTAATATATTTTTATTATTTCTTGACTTTTAACATCTTGATCTGCACCTCCATTGTATTTAAGAAATAAAAGCCCTTACGATTTTCTCGTTGAGCTAACACAGTAAACATGTTACACACTGACCTTGTTGCTTCTTCGCTTTCTCTCTCACTATCGACATTTTTGAAAACATGTTTTTCTATTCTTGAGTCTTCACAAGGCACAGTTCCTACATATGTATTATGTGTATTTATGTAAGTGAAGTAATGTCTTTTCATCTACATTTGAAAATCTTCTTATGATAGTTTTAAACCTTTATATTTCTTAATAAAGTTGTGGCATATCTTGTAAAATTCATTTAAACATTGTTGTAACTAACTATTATGCTCTTATGGGATAAAATTATCGTTAAATTTTGTAATTTAACTAAGTGTTGAGAAGAGGAAAAAAAATTAAGCATGTCGCGGGGCGGGGCGGGGCAGGGGGTCGAGGTCAAAACCTTACAGGGGCAGGTTTAGGTATTGAATAGAAAATCCTGTAGGGTCGCGAGGCGGGTTTGGGAAACCCTATTGGGAAGTGGGGTGGGTTCGGGTCTTATATGACCCGTCCCAAACCCGTCCCGGCTGCATCCCTATTTACAACCCGTTCACTTCGTTGAATGGAATAAGAGGAGAATGAAATTCTAATTCAAAATGAATGTAATAGGGTTGTAATGGCTATTACAATGTTAATTTCGTGTAAAAAATAAAATAAGTAGTTATTAGAGTAAAATGTATAATATCTATAATGTTCAATGTATTCATTATAGAGAGAAGATAATTGTATAAGTGTTATTTTCAAAATAAGAGTATTTATGACAAAGTTGAAAAATAGATCATTGAATGGCAATTCATGGATTAGTCACATGAATTGCTATTCATCATTTTAACTAATAGCAATTCATTATGAATTGTCATTCAAACACCATAATATCAGCTTTATTTCAAATGATAAAGAAATAAATAACTATTCATGCTAAGTGAACGAACTGTTAGAGTTTAAGTATAACAGGTCAAATTAAACTTTTTAATAAAGTTAACGGATTGCTTTGAAAAAGAAAATTTTCAAAATTTTGAGCACTAAAAAGGAAAAAAAGGGTTAATTGAAGACTTAAATGAAAAAAAAAAAATCAAACACAAGGACTAAAGTTATTCTTTTTTCCCTAATTCTGATTAAAAAAATTCATATTTTTATATATACAATAGATATAAATAAAAATGTTAAACTAATTATGAAATTAACGATAGGTATTATAAATGTTACATCCACATAAAGTATGAGTACATTAGAATATTTTAATTATTCATATTTATTATAATACAAAAAGAATTTAATATTATTTGTCTAAAATCATATGCAATTCACGGTATAATGAATTTTTGCAAACCCATGGCGAATTTTTATAGCCATATTTTGTGACAGGAATTTTCTAATGCAAAAATTTTCTATTATGAATTTAAGATAGGAAATTGGCTACAAAACTTTTCCATACCTATAGGTATATTTCTTCTTTGGAGGGTTGATGAAATGAAACCACAAGGTGAGTAATTATCCACTACGATAAGTAAAGATAAGAGAAGAAGAACTCTTAGAAGAAAATTGTATCAAGTCAAAGTTATAAATTGCAAAACTTAGTTCTTCCTATATTGTGGCTTGAAAATCTTTATCTAATATTATGTAGCAGTAAATAAGTCTTTTACATTGCTATGTACAAGTAACAAATTTTTTCTTTTTTTTTCTTCGTTTAATGATTCGGTTAATCATTCGGTTTAAACTATACCGAAATGTTAATGTTAAAAAAGAAAAAAATCAATACTAGATCATTTTATGAAGATTTACACGACCCTCATCATTTCATATGTTAATTTATTGTTTTGCAATAAATTGGTGTTATCATAGAATATGTCTTTAGTTGTTAAATGTAAAATCATCTTATTAGTTTTACATTATTCTGTATTTATTCAATTATGAAACTAAGTATTGCTAATGATTAAATGTAGATGATAATGGGAGGGGATTAATTCTTATTAAAAAAAGATATTTTTCTGACTTGTAATAAGGTTTGGAACTGAGAAGAGAACTAGATCATGCAATTTTTTTTTTCTATTTCAAAAAATTTATAAACTAAACTGCATAATTATGTTTAGATTTAAATAAAAACCTAAACATAACACAGTTACTATAATCATTATTGCAGGCCCATTCATATTTAATACTTAGGTTCTAAATTGAAATATATATTATATATATATATATAGGTCTCAAGAATGGAGAAATTAAATAGCAAGAAAAGTATAAATAATTTTTTAACATATGGGTATGTGAGTAGTGATTATTTTGAAAACTACCAACTATATTATTCATGTATTAGCATATAGTTAATAGTTATACACTACCAGTATATTTGTAGATCACGCACTCAATATTTTTCCAATAACACATACCCCTTAAATGAAAAAAATATAAGAACTCAAAAAGTTTTATTGTTATTTATTTCTCTTCAATTTAAGATTTATTTTTCTATTTTTTTCCATTTTAAAGTTTTGAAATGAAGAATTTTAAAAGCAACATCATGAAATAGAACATAAAAAAAAAAAAAGATTCTTTCAGAGTACTCTTCCTTAAAAAAAAAAAAGACCCATTATATTGTTGATTAAAAACTTTTGAATTATAAATTTAAAAAAAATTTAAAATATCCTTCTTTTTAGAAATTTAATAATTTTTCTTAAACTATAATTTACCCTTTCATCTTATTCTGCAAGACTTATCATCACAACCACATGCAAATACACCACGTGTTGTGGACGGGACACTAAAAATCTGTTTTGTCATTTCACATCCCAAATAAAATTATTATTATAATAATAATAAAACATATATGTCACAAACAAAACCTCACGACCAAGTCTCTTCTTCTTCTTTTTTCTTTTATCTTTAGGCAAGATCAACCCCACTCACTTCAGTCACTGGCATTTTGATCATTTGACATAAACACCCTTTTAAGTCCACAACAGAAAGTCATGACTACCCTTTAACTGGAAAAAAAAAATAAAAAATTTACATATATACCCACATGAATTATCTCCTCGTATCAAATACTAATAATGAAAGGGAAATATTAGATATTAGATTGTAATTTCACCGCAAATTTACATATATACCCACATGAAATATCTCCTCATATCAAATACTAATAATGAAAGGGAAATATTAGATTGTAATTTCACAGCAATACAGTGAATATATTGGTGGATGGGACCATCCATTTCCTAACCATGTTTTTTTTTTCCTATTATAATGGGTCTAAGATTTTTTATTTGAGATATTAGATATATATTATTAGACTATATTGTTATTAGCCTGATTATGTCTTCTAAAGGATGAAAACATATAGTAATTACTAAGGAAATATTATATATTTAATTCTTTTTACAAATGTATTTTATAATTTATTGAATGAATTAAATTAATATAAAATTATAATTAAATTAATTTAAATATTTATCATAACAATTTTTAAATCAATGATGAACTGGAAGTTATTAAATATAAATTACATTTTTACATATTAAATCCTCAATAGAATAGTTTCTTGATTTTTTATCAAAGAAATAAGAAAAGGTTTATGGTTTATGAATGACTTTGGCCTAGTAGTATTATTCTTGAATTTTAAATAAAGTAAGAGGTTTAGATTTAACTGATGTAATACACAAAAGAAAAGGAAATATATATGAATTTAAAATCCTTAATAACAAGATGGAATGAAAGTTGGCTTTCGGCTTTCGATCCAATTCCTAATATTTGAAATAATATTCGGGAAAAATAAAATTAAAAAGCTATTTATTTTTGGCAGAACAGACACTAATGGAAAAACCTTAAATAAATAAAAATATCGTACTCCAAACCTCGTAAACCGGTCAATGTCAGTAAGGGAGATCTCTGGATAAGCTCTTATGGCCGACAAACGGTCATCTTTTACCGTCTATTGCCGGTTGCATTCTTAGCTCAGTTCACATCACTTTTGTCTTTGCATTGACATGTTCTGTGCTTGATTCTTAGGCTTCTTCTGTTCTCTCCACCTAAAGGAATCGCCTTTCAACCCTCTCTGTAAGGTAATTCTTTTTTTGGGGTATTACTTTATTTTATTTTGTATTTTTTTATTTTTATGTGTTTTTTTGCTTTTTTTTATAGATATATGTTTGTTTTTTTAATTTATCTTATGGGAATTTTGTATATGCTTTGTACCTGTTTAAAAGTTATATTTTTGGAGAAGTCTTGAAGGGTTTTATACTTGGTTGATTTAGCTATTTTTGTATAAGCTAATTTAGGTGTGTGTTGAATACTTACTGTGTGATTTCTTCTTCTGGGTCTTGTTAAATTGGATTACTTTGACCATTAGTCTTTAAAACAAGTACTGATTTTATTTGGTAAAATTTATGAGTATTTTGTTTTGATCAGCTTACCTTTTTCTTCCCCAAGGTTCGGAAAATTTTTAGTTACTGTTTCCTACTAGATAAAAGTATTGTACTGATTTGGTTAAGCAGTGAATAAATTGAGAAAGATTGAAATTCAGACAGCTTATTGTGTATTTATTCATATCTTTTATTGGGTAATGTTTTAGTCTTTTGGAAGATGATGACTTGCTATCTTTGAAAGAGAAAAGATGGTGCCGAGATTTGCCTATTTAATCTACCTGGAATAACATGATGATAAAAGTTAGTTACTGCAAAAATCTGTATATGAGCTATTCGAATTGAAGTGAATGAGGAGCCTGAATTAGGAACTTGTGGAAATGGATGTTTAATGTTGCTTTCATTAAAGTTTGCTAAGTTTAACCCTTTAAGATATTGTCACGTGTAATCAGAGGTTCAGATTACAAGAAAGAAGATGACCTTATGATGGTGTTACAACAAATTAAAAATATCCAGACAGCCTCAACTATTGATTTGTAAATTTAGAAAATTTTAGTGAAAATTACTTTGGAATGTCCAAATCCAAAATGTGTTGCTATCAAGTATGGCTAAAAGCAAGGATGCAAAATTCAATATGACCAAAGACTCGTGTGATGGTGCACTTCTTCTTGTTATTCTTATGCAATGCCATATTTTTTTAATACTGTATTGATGCTTTGCATGTAATCAGGAAAAAAGCTATCCTTTTATCAATGAAGACGACCAAAGGCAAGGGCACTGCAAGGACCTCTAAAGAGTCATTGAAGATTGCTGATGATAGGTCGGTCTGATTTTTCTGGCATGTAAAAGCTTACCAGTTGCTAATTGATTGAGGGTATTTCTCCAATTGAGAATACCCTTAACAATCCTTGCTTACAGATATTGCTGCTTTCTTTTTTGTTCTATGCATTCAATGATCTGTGCAATCCTGCGACAGGATTACATAGGGTGATGGATCATATGGATATCTGATCTTTTTCAGGAGGGTTGGCAAGAGAAAAGCTGCAGCAAAGCCTGAGAGTAAACGGAAAGCCAAGAAAGAAAAACGTGCAAAGAAAGATCCAAACAAACCAAAAAGACCTCCTAGTGCATTCTTTGTGTTCCTGTGAGTTTTTCCTTTTTCTTATTGATACTCAGTTGATTAAGTGATCGGATCATCTGTTTTCCTACTGTTTGCCCTGTCTATGTTTCAGTGAGGAGTTTAGAAAAACCTTCAAGAAGGAGAATCCCAATGTGAAGGCTGTATCTGCTGTAGGACATTGACTGGATTTCAATATTTATGGTTTTTGATTCTATGGGTGAAGTTTATCGTTCAAGAAGTTGGACTGATTGGATGATATGTTTTCTGTAACAGGTAGGAAAAGCTGGAGGGGAGAAGTGGAAGTCCATGTCTGAAGCGGTAAATATGACATACCTACAAATTGGACACTAGTTGATTGTACATGATAACTGAGATTAAGTGCTGTTGTCCTTATTCCTCTAAGCGGGGAAAAAGGTAATTCTGCAAGTGGAATGGAATGATGTGGGGGGTCTCTAAAGTTATACACAGCAGTTTAATTGTTCATATTGGTTTATGGTTGGAGGAATGCTTGTTCAATTGTTCCTTCACGATGAATTCCATATGTTTCTGCAGGAGTTGATTTATAGACTTGATTTGTGCTTGAAGCATGATACACAGTTACATTTTTCTTTCTTTATTGGCCTCATTGTTTAGATCTAGGATGGTGATTATACGTCTAATTTGCAAAATCAATAGTCTTGTTTGCATGTTTCATCTACTTATTTGTGTAGGCAGTCAATGTAATGATTGTAACTACTCCCTTAACATTTGACCCATTACGTGCATGTAATTACTTCGAAATGGATATTGATTGCTGACTTACTATGTTTTGTTAAAGGAAAAGGCTCCATATGAGGCCAAAGCTGCAAAAAGGAAGGCTGAGTATGAAAA
This sequence comes from Combretum micranthum, assembly GCA_024138025.1. Taxonomy (NCBI): domain Eukaryota; kingdom Viridiplantae; phylum Streptophyta; class Magnoliopsida; order Myrtales; family Combretaceae; genus Combretum; species Combretum micranthum. The sequence continues at coordinate 82,519 of JAMXBD010003667.1, read as the reverse complement.
GCTGATGAATGCCTACAACAAGAAGCAGGTATTTTTTTTTTTTTTAATTTAACACCCTCACCCCCAACAACCCCACCCCCCAAAACGCCCCACAAACCCCCCACCCACACCGCCCCCCCCCCAAAACAAACCACCCCAAAAGGAAAAAAAAAAAAAAAAGAGAGAGAGAAAAAGAAACAGGTACTTTTTACTTGTTATATATTGTTAGCTTCCTCTGCCTAGCTTTTGAAAATTGAGTAATTATACTGCTCTCTTAACTCTCTTCCTCCAAAGCAAGCTGGTCATCTTATCTTAATATTATGTTACCTAATGTTCTTTTTCACCAAGCACTTCAAAGACGTGTTAAGAGTGAGGCCAAGAGACAAAACACAGTTAATGCAGTACTTGTAAATATGGTCAAGGACGAAATACTCCAACTCCAGAACTGTTTTCAGAGAAAAATGGAGAACGTATCTAAGGGAAAAACAGTTCCAAAGCACTTAAAGACTGGTTGGGACTGAGTCTAAGTGTCATGGAACACAGTTCCTTCAAGAACTGTTCCCCAAGAAAAATGGAGAATCTATCTATTGGACAAAGCTGTACCTGTTTAAATCTGTTAATAGCATACACAAACATCACTTTGTACAAGCAAGTCATTTAACTTTATGGTTGTCTTTCAAGATTTATGATTTCCTGGATGCTGTCCTTAGACCAGACTTAGTAATGAAATCCTTAGACCAGACTTAGTAATGAAATTAGTGTCAAGTATTCAAAACTAAAAATGAAAATGGAATTTTTCACAAGCTTAAGCTAAGATGGTGGAAATTTTTTGGGTTTGTGACTGAAAAAGAGACAAACACAGTGACTAGATCCAGTATTAGATACCTGGGTGTGCTTGGTTGTTTAGCCAATATATTTCCCTGTATTTGTTTTTTTTTTTTTTCCTTTTCTAACTCTATTTCCAATCCTTCTTGTTTAATTTATGCTTTAAGCTTTGGTAACTAAATTTTGATTGTGCTCGTGGTTACTGTGTAGGAGACTAGGTTTTAATACCTGCTTCTGACCCACCAACCAGGGTTCAAACTGCTCATTTAAAAATGACATAATATTCTTATGCCTGTTTAATAAGGTTAAGGGACTGGGCTTGCATTTGTAGTATTAAATTACTATGTCAACAAACAGTGGTGATAAGGTGCTTAGTTTTGAAAATGGGGATGTGAAATTTTACTTGGTGTTGCTGTAATTTATGCTATTTTGTTAAGGGAAAAAGAAAATCGATAGAAAAAGAGTATGATGTTTGCTTCAACTGTGTTTGGCTTCAGGCAAGTGCAGCTGATGATGAAGATGAGTCAGACAGGTCTAAATCTGAAGTGAACGATGAACAAGATGAGGCTAGTGAAGAGGTACTCTACTTTTTTTTTCTTCTACTTATTGTTTTGGGGGGTGTGATTTTGTTGTCATAGCGCATGCTCTGATCATTTGCTTCTCCTCCCTGCTTACCCACTTCCTGCTATGGGACTCCAAACAGAAATAAAAGTCTTACTAGCAGCGTATTTATTATTTAATTGTGTTGCACATGCACAATTAGAAAATGAGAAACTAATTATGAGTTAATAGAGTGACAATATTCATGGATCCGTCCTAGTGTAAAAATGGGTAAGTGCTGACTTCTACAGGAGTGAAAATTAGATCTCGATTTTGCTGTACTATGGTAGTTACTGAATGAAACTCCAAATTATATTAGCTAAAACAAATGCCAATTATGAACCTGTCTATCTGCTATGTTTGCTATTTGGTTGTCTTATCGCATATAATTTTAAAGGTGGGGGTTAAATGTGTTGTGCTAGTCCTGTCACCTATTTTTTCCCAAGTCTGAAATCATGCATGTATGGTATTGGGAGTTTCACTCATTTTTCATGGTCATGGACCATCTAAAGTTGTTGAATCTTCCTCTGCAGGAAGGAGGAGAGGAGGAGGAAGAGGAAGATGAGGAGGATGAGGAGGATGAGGAAGACGACTGAAGTTGGTGGAATGGTTGACCACAGGGGATTATAGATTTTGTGTGTGTTGTAAAGTGTCAGATGATGTAAGAAAGGAAGATATATTTCCTTGTTTTGGTGGTTGATATTTTGGGTAGTTGTATATTGGATGTCTTTATCTTCAGTCCCACTAAGCTTGTAAGGCCTTTGACACTGTTACTTGATAATATAGATTACCTCATGTTTCCCCTATAGATTTTATTAAGAGGTCGTTTCCACTGGGTCCGTTTTTTCAAACAGTTATTATGGTGGGGACCTTTCTATTTAGGTGTAAACAAGTTGAGACGACATAGTATCAATATCAAACTCAACTCAAATGAAAATCTTTGAGCTCGAACTCAAAGTTGATTGAGTTTTGTATTTTAAGCTCGAACTCGACTCAAATTAGATCTTGATAAGCTTGAGCTTGACTTGATCTGGCTCAATTATTTATGTAAAAATTAGTTAGGTTATAAAAAAGTTGGAATTCAAGGATAAATATGGTTTTTAGTTGGATTGGTCTTAAATATAATAAAATATAAAAAAAAAAAATGAAAGTAGGCTTTAAAAGTGGGAAGAATACAAAGTTTATGAATTTTTTTTAATAAAAAATAGAGTAAGTTTAGAATATTCTTGAGATCTGAGTTGTGCATTTTGAAATTTGAACTCGAATTTAATAGTTATTTAGTAATTCGAACTCAAGCTCAATTCGATTGCAATTGAGTTGAACTCGAGTAATTCATGTGTTATCTCAATCTGTTTAGAGTCCTACTTTCATTAGTCATGGCCAATTAATTAGGAAGAGGTTACCTTTTCTTTTTTTTTTTTTTTTTTTTCAAACTTTAACCGAGCGGTATTGATATACAATCTGTTTGTTATTCTATCAAAACTTAGAAGGGTTATGTATAAACCTTTTGAATATTTGTAATGAAGTTAGAATTTAGGTTGATTAATTGCAACTTTTCGCTCAAAGTGTCAGTGAAAATGATTATTGCCGAATTAAATATTGATGAAAGCGTGAAGTGCAAGAGATGTGAATTATACATGTATTGATCTAGATATAGTTACAGTTTTGGAACCGAATCGAACCGAATTGGAATTGGAGTTGTCGATTCCAAGTTTTGAAAATGAGGAACCGGAACCATATTTCATGGTTTTGGTTCAGTTCTATGGAACGGTTTCTAGTTTCAGTTTTGAAACTTTAGAATCGTTTTTTTTTTCCAATTAAAAAAAAATCAACGAATTTTATTTTTAATAAAATAAATTTTAAACTCAAAATAATTATTTATTGAGTCTAAAAGTATTGAATTATTTAATCAAAATTTTTAAAATTTTGTTTGGAATGCAAATTTATTTTTATACAAACATAACCAATTTCATCCGTTCTAATCATTAATATGAGATTGTAAAATACCCTAGAAGATAAAAAGAAAATTACAATACAAAAATATTATTTTTAGGAGAAATTTGTATAAACAAAATTATATATGATTTTAACTTATATTTATTTATATTGTTGATGATAACACATTAAATATTTGTAAATAGATAATAAATTTTACTATTCATGTGAATAATGTAAACATTAATAATTATATATTTAATATACATTTTTAAATTTTTTCTCTAATTCTTTTTTTTTTAATGGAATCGATTCTAGAACTACTGGTTCCATCAGGTTTTAGGTCATTGAACTGCTTAAGAATTGAAAAATTGATGGTTCCTTAGCCGGTTTTGGAACTGACCAACCGGTCTGATTTTGGTCTTGGTTTAGAAATGACGGTGGTAGTTCCAGTCCAGTTCCCAGATCGAAACTAAACCATACCCATGTCTACATTGACCCATCTATTGTAGAAATTGTTAAGTTTGTGCAAATTGACTTGTGGAGAACTTATTAATATCTCAAGAACTATTTTGCATTTGTATATACAAGTAATATATGCCTCAATTAGTTTCATTATTGAAAAAGATGCCTTAGATGTTGTATGGTTTTTGTACCATAAACCATCCAATTTTGGCTATGCCTTTTATTGAGCGTGTGCTAAATAAGATTATGAGACCGCATGTGGGATCTCAAGGATTCCATAATCTTATTTGGCACGTCCTTAATGGAGAGTGTAGCCAAAATTGGATGGTCCAAGGACTACACATATATTTTCCCATTATATACTTATCATCTCCATAAATTTTATGTAATTTGAACTTGAAAATGCCTAATTATAATATCAAAAAATAAAGGCTTTTTGTTATTTAATCTATCTAAAATCTCCAATGTATAAAAATTCTATTTGAATTTTTCACCTTTAACATAAAGTAATTAAGATCCCTTACTACATTTTCAGTCAAACTTTAGGTTAACATGATATGACATGGTATATAATATAGAGAATTGAATTTAAGAGGCATCATTTGTATTCCTTTAAGTTAGGTGCTCACTAAATAAGGTTGATAACTAATCAATTTTCATATGCTTTATATAAATCAATGTTGTCAGAATTATACGAGATTTGACCTGGACAAGCTAGGGGGTTAGCTGTCGAGGGGTCGAATCAGGTTCAACTGGAGGTCGAATTAGAGTCACGAAAAATTAAAAATATAAGGGATAATTGAATTATGAAAGATTAATATATATGACATAACTCAATTAAATCTATATATGAATTAAATTTATCAATTAATTATTAAATAAGCATGATATAATAATTATATTTTATGAATTTATAATAAAATATGAATAAATATTTAAATTTCTTTTTTTTTTTTTGTCTGGGTCAACTAGTCTGGGTTTCCGATTCGACGTTTCGATTTTTCCTGTTCAACTGTCCGGGTCGACCGGGTCAATCTGAGTCTCACCGATTCAATGCAAAAAAGAGTCATATGCAAACGTGGCCTAGCATTAATGCAAGTTCTGGTTGAACCGGCCAATCTAAGCCGGTTTTGACAATAATAATATAAATAACGCTAAAATATATCAATGCTTGGAGGTAAGTTCATTTGAGGTATCAACGTTTGAAGTGGTTAAAAAAATGAATCAATATTTTGTAAAGTGTATCAAGTGAGGTATCAACATTTTATAAAGTTCATTTAAAGTATCAACATTTTGATTAATTTTCAATTAAGTTTCCTTAATTTTTGTTAACGATAAAATATTAATACCTTTTTTGATTCACCTTGCAAAACGTTGATACCTGTTTTTAACCATTTAAAACGTTGTTACCTTAAATAAATTAATTTTCAAACGTTAATTCCTCTTTTTAACCACTTGAAACATTGATACTTTAAATAAAGTTACCCTAAAAAATTAATACTTTTCTATATAATTTATCCCTTCATATTATCTAAACACCAACTATTTTATTATTCTATTTAAAACATTGATTAGTTGTTTAATTTATCATTTGTTCGTAACAAGCTATGATGTAAACGTTTAATTGTCAGTTCGAGACATTTTAGTTATACCATATCTTAAAGGTTGAATTTTATGCATTATCTTGATAAACTAAAGTTCATTGGTAAGATAAAGCCTAAAACTTATTTTGAAAATTTAAGTTTACAAATTTATCTTGTTTAAATTTTGTGATCTCATCTTAAAATTACGTCATAGTAGTTAATAGTAACTAGTAATTCTACTAATTTCTCAGATCTATACATATATGATGCTGGTTTTATATAAAAAGACTTATTATATATTTTTCATATTTCATGTTGTTTTAGTGTATATTTCCATTTATATATATGCATGTAACCATATTTAAAATTATAAGATTTGGTTTGCCTTGATTTGATCTGATGTGATATGACTTTTTGTTGTTGTTGTTTTCTTTCTTTTCTTTTCTTTTTTTTTTCTTTTTAAATGCCCATCTAACTTTCTTTCTGTATTGGTTGCTTCTACTCTAGTATTTAGGCTGTCACAAATCAAAATAAGGTGAATTCCCCTTATGTTTTGTGCTGCCAAATACCAAAAATAATTGATGATTACAATTTTGGAACTGAAAAAAGTTGATATGACTTTTCACCTTAGAAGTTAGTAGTAATGTTCATTAACTTAAAACGTTTTTTTTTATTATTATTAAAAGTAAGAATAATTTTCTCTTAAGAGGAAAGGTTTCTTGCTTTAGCTGAGCACCCATAAGCTAATAGCATTCATCAAACGACTTGTACTACCATCACCTTCTTCCATCTCGTGTTAAAAACTGCCCATCCTTTTTTAGATCGGCTAATGACAACAAGGGCACTTTTGATAATGAAATTACATTAAAGAGAGAGAGAGAGAGAGAGAGGGAGAAAAACAAAAACGAAAACACTAATAAAGTTGAATCTGTCAATAAGTTTGCTACATATTATTCTACTCAAGTAAAATATAGGTAGATCATAATGTATCTATTTTTGATAACATCCTTCATTGATTATGTGTTACATAAGAAAGTAGGATCGCATACGGTACCTATTTCTAGTTGACAAATTCTCAATAATGGATGTTTCCAAGGATAGGTAGTTTAGAGATTACCTATCTTCTTCATTTTCCTTTTTTTTCTCCCTCATTATAGTCTAGGAACAGATGATCTAGGAACAGCATGATCCTTATCATAATAAGATACAAATAAGCCAAGTCAAATTATACTTTTGAAGGTTTGGTGTCGGCTCATTTAAAAATTACCAAGTTCAAGCTTAAGTTGAACTTTTTATTGAATTTGAAATTTAGGCTTAAACTCGGCTTATTTAACTAAACGAGCTTTATCTGGAGTTTGATTTATGATTCATTTACGAATCAAGTTCGAATTGAGTCAAGTTTTAATTAAACTTGAAACTTAAACTTAAGTTTGACTGATTTGGATAACCTGTTTTTTATTTTTTCAATAAAAATATTATGTTAGAGGCATTAATTACATTAACACATATATATATATTAAATAGAAAATATTTTTTATTGTTTTAATCCTATATATATAAATATAAAATTCATAAATCTACTAACGAATTTAATCATCACCCTGTTAAAAGGCCCATTCACGACCCACTAACGAGTCCATTCATATACGAGCTCATGAGTCTAAATCTAATTTCGAGCTCAACTTATTTATCTAAATGAGTTTTATTTTAAGTTCGAATTCGGCTCTGTTACTAATTAAGCTTAAATTGAAGCAAGCTGAGTTCGAATAGTCTGCAAGTAGCCCAGTTGGTTTGCTTATTTACAGCCTAATAATATCAGAAGATAAACATTTAACCAAAAAACATATCAGAAGGTAAACCGTAAAGATAAGGAAAAATAGAGGAAGCCAAAATTTCCAATATTTGCCTCAGGTTAAGGAACTCAGAGCGAACTTTTGCAGTTCATTCGTTCATCTTTCTTGATAGCCGGACAACACATACTTAGAAGCCAGTTTACATTCTAAATTGGTAGCTATCCCAGGTGAACCAATAGTTTACCACGTCAAAGAATGAGCAATCTACATACATCAAAGTGGCCAAATACAAGCACCAGACTTTACATTCTTACCATCTCCCAATAGGAGACATATATACAAGCAACAAAGTTAATGTGTCATCTACTTTCAGATTACTTTGCAAGTTGCAACACTTACAGACGTAGTCCTCATCGAAATTGAGGGTCATAAGAAACACATTTACGATTCGGGACAAGGAGAGGAAGCTTCTGCACATATATTATCAGTCTCTTCATGCTCTCTTTAGCAATCGAAGAAAGGTCGGCTATTTCACTGCTTGTGGTGAGTATCCATAGGTCTCCTGAGTTCACCCTCTTCAGACTATCTCTGCAAAAGGGGCACGACTGGGATCTTGCTCTCCTACAATCAAAAAACACAAAAGGGTCAACAAGCTTTGGAAACAGGAAGAGATGCACGTACCATGGTTTCAGATCAGCCCAGAAATAATATCCAAAACAACAACTGCACCAAATAAAGGTGCATGCTTCTTTTCCTTTTTCGACTTTGCAGAGGAACTGGAAACAGCTATTGGAAGAATCGTCATTTTTGCGAGCTCAAATGACAAAGGAGTGTTATGCGGCAGACAGATTTTGTGAGGATGCGTCAACATTGCCTACAGATGTTCATTCTTCATATGATACAAGGGATGACGGAAAGAACCGCGTAATCACCAATATCCCATTACCCAGCAATATATTTGTATTCAGGTCCCAATTATAGGTAGTGCACTTCATAGCATATTCATCTCATTTGCAGCATTAATGTGATCCAAACAAGGGTCAAAAATGTGGAAATTAAGCACCGTGTGACTTACCAATCACGGTAGCACTTCATGCACATAGAATGGTTGCATTTTGGCAATACAATTTTGGAATCCATCTCCAAGCAGATGCCACATTCTTCATCTCTTTCTAGATCAATTTCAGATATTTTTCCCTTATCGAGCTCATCGTTTCTTCTGTACTTGGTGGCACAAACCTCTCTTTGCTTCCTCTCTTCCACATCGGTGACACCTCTATGAAGCTGCAGTAGTGAGGGGAATATAACACCTGCCAATTAAGACATAAACACCATTGCTAAAGGCATAGGCACTGGTACTCTGCATTTAATTAACTCATCCACTTGATGGATGTTAGTTAAAATCCTGATCCACAAGTAAGAGGAGAATTACGCAATAAATATAATATAATAGTTCATACTTATCTAAGCTTCCACTTTGATAAGAAAATACAACGGCAAGGTTTACTCACCATAGAACTCCTTTAGGCTAGCTTTCCTTTCATGAATGGATATCGTAGTCTTTCCATTGGCATAAGCCTGAGATGACATTTCAAACCATGACCCATTACAAGAAAAGGTACAGTTAGCCTACTTGGTGTCTCTTTTGGTTATTAGATTAGATGTCAGCAAGGAAAGTAAACCATTGAAACCCGGGATAATGTCAGAATGAAATGAGGCTCAACTCACTTTATAAATTAGAATCCGCAGCAATCCTAAGGTGCCGGCAAGGTGACAATCAGTCCACTGAACAAGAAAGAGCAAGAAATGCGCGGCGGGACTGTAGGACAATCTCATCTGGAGGCAAGCCCCATCATAAGCTCGTGGGTAATCCGATGAGCTGAGTGATGAAACGCATGACAGAAAAAATATTCATAAAAAATTTAATTCCAGAGAAGTATGGTACCAGTACGTACATGCATTCCAACCATACAAAGAGCGATATCTTGGATGGTTGGATTATCTACCGGTGCATGAGGCTGGATAAACAATCCTTAAATTACCTTCCTGATTACAATCAGTTTAGTTTTCATTCAACAATACCAACCACAGTCAAGTTTATAAAAGTGGAAAGAATTACTCATCAAGAAAAAGATTTAAAAAAATAAGAAAAAAGGAAAAAGAACATTGGGGGAAGGAGAGAAATTACAGGGTATTGGCGAATTGAATATCAGCTTCAAGAGCTTTGAGTGAATCCTTAAATGACTTCCGCATTTTCCTTCTCTGTTTTTATTCCTTATCCTTCCCATCCAACGTAAGACTTAACAAACAAACTCCAAAACACTTCCTTAACAATAGTCCATCAATATCAATCTACATGAATTTTTCTTTTTCCTGGTTTTGGGTTTCTCCTTCTCACTTGTGCGTTTGGGGAGAGAGAAAGAGAGAGAGAGAGTGTGTGTGTATGTAGAGTGGGGCTTACATGGCTTTCGCTTTGCTCACACGTAACAGTGAATACCTTACCACTCACCTGTTTTGCTTTTTCATTTGGTGTTTCATACTGATAATATACCAACAATATTAAATGGGTTAATTAATTTTAAAATTTTTTATGTATTAAATTTATTAATTATGAAGTTTAATTATTAAATTTATAATAAATTAATTAATTTTAAATTTTAGATGCTAATTATAGTAATTATTTTTGGCATCTGGAACATACGAAGAAGGCGGAGAAAACTGCAAGACAGAGACATGCCAATTTTACTGCTTTACCCTCCCTTTCCCTCCGAATCTGGGACTTCCCATCCCAGACCGTGACACGAGTTTTCCTTTCTCAGCAATAGCTGCAGCCTTTGGTCCCACCAGTCAGGCGCCTTGTGACTTGTGCCCGATCGAATTTGAGTCACTTACGATACCCAATACTGTGATGCTCAGCTCCAGGAGAATCATGGGGCAAATCTTTCATTAAAATTTAATTATCAACTTATGAGATGCACACATTGTGCCGTTTTTTTTTTTTTTTTTTTTGGATGGAGGGAATGGAAAATAGCTAATTATCAAAGTGAATTTGTTATATCAATTATGAAACGTATATTATCATAGTTATTATATAGAAAGCATAATAATTCATAATGTATTCTTAGCCTCTCGAAAGTTTTATGATCCCGCTGATAGGACCATCTTCTCAACCGTCTAACTATTAAAATAAATATAATAATTGAAATATTAGTTGTTTTAAATATTTAATCACAGTTAAGTGTGGTGTGAGCAGTTTGATAGTGATGGGACTGGTTCCGTCAAAATTAGTAACGAGAGCATAAAATTTCCCTATCCTCTAACACCATCTTTATTAATAAGTTAATTTAGGAAGTTGATACGAACTAGATTCAACATCAACAAGTTCTAGCAAGAGACAGAAGGAGGCCAAGATGGCTCGAAAACTACTTTACAACAAATTAACAGCTTCTTGTTAAAATGCATGTAACAAAATAGAATAGTTACAACTCATGTAACAAAATAGAGCAGTTACAACTAGATCTGTAACTAGATCTGAACAATATCACAGAGAGACAGTGTATAAATAATGAGAAAATGAATGAAAAGGAACTATCGGATTTCTTCCCTGAAGTAGACAAATTGTATAGGAGTGTCTGGCGACTCGAACAGCCATTGTTACCATCCATTTACTACTTGCATGATAATATCAAACTCATAGTTAACATAGTTAGAGTAAACACAAAGAGATAGTGAAGAAAATACGAGAGACAGAAAGAGAATATAGTTAGGGTTTGAGAGACAAAGCCAGAGAGAGTGTGAGCGAGACGACAGATAGAGAAGAGAGTATGAGGACAATTCTTACTAGGTTTATGTTCGTGGGCCTTGAATAAGGGCCTTAACATTTTTGGTGCTCTCGTCATGGCTCCTGAAACTCGCAACAATAATCAACATCAAGATTCAGAATTTGTTAAAAATTCATTGATTGCAATTCAAGAAAGTTTGGGTTTACTTACTTCTAGAATTGAAAAGTTGGAATTAGGACACATTGTTGATCCACATTCACTAGGGAATCAGAATCTTAATGATTCATCATCTTCTAGACTTGGATTTCCATTCACTGATTCTTTTCTTAAAGGAATCAAGTTGGAAATTCCCAAATTCATTGGTGAGGATGTATTAGGATGGATATTTCAAGTGAAGCAATTTTTCGACTTTCATGCTATGTAAGAAGAACAAAGAATGACTATTTGTTCTTTTGTGCTCGAAGGGGCAGCTCATGAATGGTTTAAGTGGATGTTCAGAAACAAGCAGTTGAGTTCATGGAAAAAGTTCATCGAAGCTTTGACATATCATTTTGGTCCATCGCCATATGAGGATGTTCATGGGTTATTGTCAAAGCTGATACAAACTTCCATTGTCGTCTTGTACCAATCCCAGTTTGAGGCATTGGTAAATTGGACTGAAGGACTTTCGGATGCCTTTTTGCTCAGTTGTTTTATATTTGGCTTAAAGCCTGCAATAAAACGAAAACTTCAACTAGCTCGTCCGAGATATATGGTAGAGGCTATATAGTTGGCACGAATGCATGAGGATAAGTTGAATGATCAAGCAAAGCAATACAGACCACAAATTTTTCAATCTCCTATTTCTTCTCTTAATACTGGTACTTTACAATTCTCTAAACCCTCTAGTTCTACTTCTGGAGTATCTAAATCATATAATTCCATTCCTATTAAGAAACTAACTCTTGAAGAAATGCAAACACGTCGAGGAGAAAGGTTTATGTTTTAATTGTGATGAGAAATTTCACAGGAATCATAAATGTAAGCTTAAGTTTCTCTTATTAATGATTTCTTTGATGATGTGGAAGACGAAACTGAGGGTGTAGCTGGAATTGATGAAGTGTATGTAGTACATGAGGATGACTCATGTGCCATTAGTTATCATGCTTTCAGTGGTATTCATGTTCCTAGAACAATACGTTTTTCTGGGCAGGTCAATCAGAAGCTATTAATATTGTTGGTGGATTTAGGTAGTACCCACAATTTTATTCAGACTAGGATAGCTAGTCAAGTGGGATTACCTATTTGTCCAACTGCATAATTTTCTGTTGTTATAGGTAATGGTCAAAAGTTCTATTGTGATAGTATGTGCAAAGATGTTCTGTTGCACATTCAGGGTTTGGATTTTCTGGTCAATTTGTATGTATTACCTATACAAGGTTCGGATGTGGTGTTAGGAGTGGATTGGTTGGAGACTTTAGGGCCTGTGACTATTACGTATAGCACTTTAACAATGCAATTCTTGCATCAAGGTCATTCACTGGTATTACATGGATCTCGGTCTAGACTTGGTGGCCAAATACAACTCAGAAGACTGATCCAACATGATTCGGTGGTTTCATGTTTTTCTTTGGAGGCTCAGGTGGAACATTCTTCACAGCAATTCACCACCAACACACTTATTGAGCAAGTGCTGGGCAAATATAATCACATTTTTGAGCCACCCTCATCATTGCCTCCTTTGAGAGCAGTACAACATCGAATACATTTGAAGGAAGGGGTTTCAGCTATCAATGTAAAGCCTTATCGGTATCCTCATTTTCAAAAAGAGGAAATCGAAAGACAGGTTCTGGAGATATTAGAGCAAGGCATTATACAAAATAATAATTCACCTTTTTCTTTGCTAGTTCTTTTGGTAAAGAAAAAGGATGGTAGTTGCCGGTTTTGTATTGATTACAGAGCCCTGAATGAAGTTACTATTAAAGATGAATACCCCATTCCTACTATTGATGAGCTTTTGGACGAATTAAAAGGTGTTACAATTTTTTCAAAGCTTGATTTACGTGCAGGGTACCATCAGATTCGGATGTTCTCATCTGATGTTGCCAAGACAGCTTTTCGGACTCATGAAGGGCATTATGAATTTCTGGTTATGCCTTTCGGCCTTAGCAATGCTCCTGCTACCATCTAATATATTATGAATGATATTTTTAAGCCTTACGTAAGAAGATTTGTTATTGTATTCTTTGATGACATCTGATATATAGTGAGACATTGGATTTACATGTAAAACATTTGGATAGGGCATTGTCCATTCTTGCGAAACATACCATGTTCTTAAAGAAATCTAAATGTGTCTTTGGTCAGAGTTCCATTGAGTATTTGGGGCATGTGGTTCAAGCTGGAGGGGTTTCCCCTGATCCTAATAAGTTGGTGGCTATAGAAAACTGGCCAGAACCCACTTCTTTAAAACAACTTTGCGCTTTTTTGGGGTTGACCGGGTATTATAGAAGATTCATTAAGTCTTTTGCTTCTCTAACCAGTTCATTGATTGACTTATTAAAAAAAGATGGGTTTCATTAGGATGACATTGCCCTTCAGGCTTTTATTGAACTCAAATAGGCTCTGTGCTAGGCTCCTATATTGGTTTTGCCAGATTTCAAGAAGCATTTTGTCATTGAGACAGATGCATTTGGCATAGGGATTGGAGCCATTCTACTACAAGAAGGCAAGCCAATTTCTTTCTTTAATAAGAAGATGCATGTAGACTTAGTTAAGGCATCGGCTTATGTGCGAGAGTTATATGTAGTAGGAGAGGAGGTGCGGAAGTGGAGATAGTATCTGTTAAGTTCTCATTTTATTATTAGGATGGATCACAGGAGTCTGAAAGAGCTTTTAACTCAAGTTATTCAGACTCCAGAGCAACATAAATACTTGACCAAATTACTTGGATATGATTACTCTATTGAGTATAAGATTAGGAAGGAAAATGTCGTGGCTGATGCTCTTTTAAGACAACATGAGTTCAGTTATCTTGCTTTTTCGATGCCACATTTTACTTTTGTTGACAAGTTGAAGCAAAAATACAAGGAGTTGCTTGCTTTTGTGAAAATTATTTTGGATTTAGCAGCAAGACATCCTCTAAAATGGAATCTCCATTGGTTCAATGAGTAACTCTGTAAGGGGCATCAATTGTTTTTGGTTCTTACTTCTTCTTTGATTCCATTACTTTTGGAGGAATTTCATAGTATTCCTACTGCCGGACATTTTGGAGTTCGAAAGACATATCAGAGACTAGTTGCTCAATTTTATTAGCCTGGAGTAAAACATGATGTAGAGCTGTTTGTTCGTGGCTATCTTACTTATCAAAAGACTAAGTATACCACTCAATACCCTGCTAGCTTATTGCACCCTTTGCCTTTGCTAGAGATGATCTGGGAAGATTTATCTATGGATTTTGTTATTGGACTTCCCAAATCTCAAGGCTATATAGTGATGATGGTTGTAGTGGATCGACTTTCCAAGTATTGTCATATTGGTCCATTGGACACTCATTTTACTACTACAAAGGTGGCTCAGTTGTTTTTACAACTGGTGGTAAAGTTGCATGGTTTTCCAAGGAGTATAGGAAGTGATAGAGATTAGCATCTTTATGAGCCGTTTCTGGCAGGAGTTATTGTGTTTGAGTGGCACTAAACTCTTCATGAGTAGTGCTTACCATCCCCAATTGGATGGTCAAATAGAAGCTTTGAATAGGGTATTGCAATAGTACCTCAAAAGTTATGCCATGGATAGACCACATGAATGCGTCTCTTATTTGTCATGGGCTGAATTTGCTTATAACGTGTCATATCATGAAGGGGCAGGAACTACACCATTTGAGGCTGTGTATGGCTGCAGTCCTCCTACAGTGCCTATGTATTTGAGAGGCAGTTCCAAGTTGGAAGCTATTGATTATGAGTTGAAAAATCGAGATGAGATTTTATCTCTTCTCAAAACTCATTTATTATCAGCTTAGCAGAGAATGAAGAATCAAGCTGATAAACATCGAACTGATGTTAGTTTTTTGAAGGGGACATGGTTTTTGTGAAACTACAGCCTTACAGACAGACTTCACTTGCTGGTGATTACCACAAATTATCCAAGCAATATTATGGTCCTTACTGGATCACTAAGAGGATAGGCTAAGTTGCATATGCTTTGCAACTACCTAAGGGCTCTAGGATCTATAATATTTTTCATGTCTCTTGTTTAAAGCCAGCCTATGGATCTATACTACCTAGTCTGGATTTACCTCCTAGGGTTTTTCACAATAATCCTGTTTTAGACCCTATTTGTATTTTGGATTCTTGTACTATAGTGAGACATGAAACACATGTTCCTTAGATCCTTGTTCAGTAGTTAGGGTTACTACCAGAAGACACTAGTTGGAAAGATCTAGTCATGTTTAGACGACTCTACCCTAATTTTCACCTTGAGGACAAGGTGTTATTTCAATCGGGGGAGCCATTTGATACGAACCAGATTCAACATCAACAAGTTCCAGCAAGAAACAGAAGGAGGCCAAGATGGCTCGAAAACTACTTTACAACAAATTAACAGCTTCTTGTTAAAATGCATGTAACAAAATAGAATCGTTACAACTCATGTAACAAAATAGAGTAGTCACAACTAGATCTGTAGTTTGATCTGAACAATATCACAGAGAGGCAGTGTATAAATAATGAGAAAATGAATGAAAAGGGACTATCGAATTTCTTCCTTGAAGTAGACAAATTGTCTAGGAGTGTCTGGCGACTCGAACAACCATTGTTACCATCCATTTACTACCTGCATCATAATATCAAACTCATAGTTAACATAGTTAGAGTAAACACAGAGAGATAGTGAAGAAAATACGAGAGATAGAGAGAGAATATAGTTAGGGTTTGAGAGACAAAGTCAGAGAGAGTGTGAGCGAGACGGCAGATCGAGAAGAGAGTGTGAGGACAATTTTTACTAGGTTTATGTTCGTGGGCCTTGAATAAGGGCCTTAACAGAAGTTTTCGAGTATCATATTAATATTTTAAAAAGCAATCTTCATAAAAAATTTCATTTTATTTGAGTTTCCTTAACAAATTTTTAAGTTTTTACAAGTCTTATGTTGTTATTACTTTAAAACAACATTTGTTATTTTCTTTTAGAATGACTTAACAACAATAAATATCAATAATAAAATTTAATTTATTATTATAAAATATAAGTGAAAAAAATTATTTACAATTTTGAATTATGAAAAGAAAGAGATACCACTTTACAATGGCTTGCTATAATTTAAAATTAAAGAAACAAAGTAACTCCACTTTATAATGATTTTTTACTATCCTAAATTATAGCAAAATAGTAGCAACAATTGAATTTAGAGAGAGAAAATGCAGCATGGATGCTTGGCTAATTAACTTTCTAGTCAAAGCAACTTCTGTAGCAACTTCATTTATTGGTGTGTTGGGATTGCTCGACCAAGATTTTTGTGTTAAGAATCCTCAATAAAGATGGTTCAACGAGCACACGCATCCTTTAAAACATGCACCCTTCAAGTATTCTCTATCCAAAATCTTTTTTTACTTAAAATGTTTGCAATAAAGTCTTCTAATTAGATGAATTATGAAGCCTAATAGAAAAATATCCTATTATGACAACTGGTAGAATTGGGATTTAAAATTGTTTGGTTCTATAAGTCTTCAATGGAAGAATTATTGAGTCTCAAATTAAGGCATAGATAAATGTTCAATTTGATATTTGAACTTTGAACTAAAACTTAATTTGATATTTGAATTTTAAACTGGTTAGTTTAATATCTAATTAAACTTTTTATAACTTGTCAACACTGATAAGCTACTTCTTTTATGTCAACAAACATAACAATAGTGTTAGTGAGATGATAAAAATGACCAAAAAAAATTTGATTGAGTATTAAATTGACTACTTTAAAGTTTATGTGTTGCTAGTGTCTTAACTTACTAGTAAAATATTTCGGATTTGAATTTTAGATTGAATGGGCTTGCAAAATAATGAAAGGCTAGTGGACACAAGGGGTTATCTAGTGCAGTCACTCCAATGTTCAAGATAGTAAGGGTATCTGATAAAAAGTAAATGAATTAATAGATTAAGGGTATCTGTGTGCAGGCCTCTCTTGTTTTGATGTCCTTGAAGAATACCCCTAATCTATTTAATCAAGTAACTACTCATACACATTTGGGTGCACTACTTTGTCTTAAAGGATCCCAACTATCATATTTTTCTCACTGAATATCTAATAGTCAGGGATGGCGTTGATTCCAATTCTTTCATTATTATGTCGGTATTAAAATATTTATATATTTCCAAACTTTTTTACACTAAATTTTTTGCATCCAACCACTTTTTTTATTTTATTTTTTTTGTATTTTCCACATCATTTAAGCACATCAATCTCTTTCAAGTTATCCTAATCAAGAAGCATGGCAAGTGAAAGCCAAAGCTCTTCAGCAACCCACGTTAATGAGGTTATACGCAATAAGGTACCCCTTAAAATAACAACAAAATCATCAAATGTTAGTACGGAATCATCAAGTGAGATCACTCACCAAGTGATTAGTAGAGAGATCAACATATACTTTGCGATCACGTCTCTTAATAGAAACAAATGTCAAGATGATGGCAATTGTCCTAGCAAGTTGTGGACCTTTGTAATATTTCAACACAGAACTGCAAAGATCTCGCATTGGTTGACTAGGTTAGTCAAGTTCATAAGAATGGGATTCAAGACATAGTTGATGAATTTTCTTACAAAACGCCTTCTAAATATTCACTTGCCAACTCAAGACTGAGGAAAGGGTTCCCCTTATAACTGGGTCTAGGTTTTGCATATACGTGATATATTTGGAGTGTAGTTTGACGTACCATTTTCAAAATTGGAACGGGAGTACATGGACCATTTTCTTGCATCTCCTCATCAATTTTATCAAAAATCATGATTATTGCTAGTGTGTTTTGAGGCATTGTGTGAAGGCTTACTTGGATGGCCTACCATCGTTCGTTATCTCTTTAGTGTCAAGGAGGATAAAGGGTGGGTCAGTTCATCTTAGACTCATAAGTACAATGAAGGGTTAAAAGCAAAAATTTGTTGCTGTAGAGTGCAACCATCATTGCACATTCTAGACTAGATGGGTGGCACCCATTCAAATGAAGTCCTTGGAAACTCGAGACCAATGATAATTGATCGATTTTTTTTTGTCAAATTTACTAACTTACCTTTGGTTTTTTTTTTTTTTTTTTTTTTATCATTACAACGAGGAAGTGGAAATCGAATTTGAGATCTTTCATGTGAGAAATCAGAGAGATACCACTAGCCTATAAAGTTATTGGCACCTTACCTACTATTATACTTTTTGAGCAATTGTTTGCCATATTCTCTTCCTAAAGATGTTATAAGTAATAAATTTGACAAGCAAACATTTAATAGTTTGATATTTAGCAACTTCAAATTTTGGTCGTTAAATTTGACTATTGGAAATTGAATTACTTTGAACTTTTAGATTTATAATTAAAAAATACTACCATAAAGTATAAACACCTTATATTTTTTTTATTAAGCTCCGGGCCAGTGGCACCAGTCCTAACATCGTAAGTTCTTAAACCTTCCCTTATGTTTCCACCCATCAACTTTCCTCCGTTTTCCTTTATGAATGCCTGAGCCATCCGACGTTTCTGGTTTAAAGAATTTACTCCTCTTACGCAACCTAATTCTGTTCCATGACCGAAGATGATACCTAGTAGTCAAACAAATAATTTTTCTTTATTGGAGGTTTCTATACTACAAATAAAGTGCATTAAAAACTTTGTTTTTTTTTTTCCTTTCTTTTTTCGAATATCTTATTCATCCAATCAGAAAAGGATAGCTATATCGTTTAATTTCCCTGATAATGATTTCCAACCAACCGAAAAAAAATAAAAAAACAAAAAGATTATTAGATTTCTTGCTGGACCGACCAATCCACGTGGAACAGAGGAGTGAAACATAGTTTTCATTAGTAGCAGAGACCAACAAAAGATTTTAGTGAATGGAATTTAGAATAATTATTGGATGTTCCAAAACCATGTTCTTTCATAGGAGGACGGTGTTTATGTCAATCACCTTTATAAAGTCTAGCTGCCACCAATAAAAAAAAATAATAATAATAATAATTCACGTACATACGTAGATGTTGATTTATTGGAGTCGAGAAGTGCTTTCTAAACACCAACGACTAGTATGATTGCTTGATGCTATGTAGGTGTTAAAGTTAGTTAAGTGGATCCATCACCATCTATTAGATGTAATATTAAAAACAAAAATAAATAAATAAATAAATAAAATCCATAATGATTACATATAAGTTTAGAGCAAAAGTTCGTAGTTGGCTCGGTAACAAGATTTGGTGAAAATTAACCCAATAAAAGGGGGAAAAGGAAAAAAAAAAGCTCATATAGATAATCTAAAAATAGTAAAGCACCTATAGCAACTAGTTAATCCGGTGCGTATTAATTAATGTAGGAACAATTTCAAATTTGCTTGCTCCGAGTTAAACCATTTAAGTAAAAAATAAGGAATTTCAGAAACTGTATGAAGAAATGTTACCCATACCAAAGATATCATACATGTTTAATACGTGGACAATACTATAGATGACAAATAATTCTACCCCCATCATATTTTTAAATAGGGCAAGTTTATTATTGGCTTAATCTGATTAACTGAACAATCTGTAATGAAACCATAAAATTGCCTATAAATCATATGGTAATTTAACATTTAATTGGTTAATCTTTTTTATTTTTATTTTTTTTAAAGCAATATATTTTAGATTGCTTAGGATGGCGACTCAATGTTATTCAACTTCTACCACTCGGAGCTGTCACCTTGAAGACACAGGTGAAATATTTTGATAAGGTCTTTTTCTTCCTCGATACACTTTGATAAGTTAATCGAGCCATTATTGCTGAACTCTTTAAAAAAAGAAAAGAAAAGAAAAAGAAAGATAAATTGGAATGGAAGATGGTGCAAAAGAACTACTGGGCATCAATAAATGATAAATAAATCAAGTCAAGCAATTTCATCAATCAAAATTTCTCGTGGAACCCTCAGATTTACATTTCGTGTGTCCCATCCAGCCCCTGTCAACTGCTCCATAAAATTGTCAAACCTACTCTCAGTCTCCTGCAAGCTTTGCGCAAGTTGATCATGGACATCATTCAAATAATCCCAATTTTCATATAGCCAATAAGCCTGCCACACACTCCGCAAAACCGACAAACTTGTAGCTCCAACCTATATATCGAAGGTTAAATTGTATACCACTGGAAGAAGCTGCACTTAGATACTAAAGAAAATTTTCAAGTACAAACCTTGAAGGATATGAAGATATGTAGGTCCTTTTCATGTTGTCTAACCATGAGTATATGTTTTTCCTTTGCATAGAGAGTGACAAGTCGTTTCACCTGCTCCAAAATTCCAAAAGAAAGGAAATACCAGCAGCTTAGAAGCTCAAAAGCAACAGATCCATAATGTAAACGTGTTCAACTTGAAAAATATCCAATTTTGCAAGAAAAAGTTTTACTATAAATCAAAATGGTAATTAATTAAAATTAAAAAAAAGTTTATAACGCCTATTTGGTCCCTATGCAGCAGGTAAAAAGTTTCATATTTTAGTAATTTTATCAAACAAAAACTGATTCGAATTTGATTAAAATACATCATAGCTGGTTAAGAAAAGTTGAGACAATGAAAACAGCATATACAAGTCAGCTTCACAGTACCATGTCTATTTGGATAGTAGGGGGGTCATAAAGCAAAATAAGAATAGAAAGTTCTGTCTTCATTTTTGTTAGATAGCAGGTTTATGTTCATGCCAGGCAGTGGGAGTTGTTATTTCTGTTAGAACAGAATTGCACACTTGAAGGCAAGCATATGAGTAATTTATATACATCAATAAGAAAATACACGTTATACACACAATCTATTCTCGTCCTATTCTCCACAAAATTAAGAGATGGCAATCCCCATGTTCAGAAAATCCATCCAGTCAACTTCAGGATAAAAGACCTAATACTGGGGAGAATATGAAAAGCAACCTTTTAGAGTCCTAAATCATGTAAGGAACCAATATATAGAAAATGAATCCTTCAAGCAATGCTATTTCTCTTTCCATAATAATGGCACCTTTATGGAATAGCTAAGCAGAGCATGTTTCAGCACATTGTGCATCAAACTGTTGAGTCCAGATAATTTATTTTTTAGATTAAGCTTAAGAAGGTAAAGAGAAAAGACAGCATTTGTTCAAGATGCACAGTGCTCACTTAGGTCCAGATAAATCTTTAGTTAGTCATGAGGGCATACTATATATCCAGATTGTGGACCGGTGATCATTTCATCCAAAGGCACTCCAAAAACAATTTTTGGTTTCATGAATGTAGTCCACACCAATATGTTTTCCCCCTTGTTGCAGTCATCACATCCTAAAAGTAAACAAACATAATTAATGACTAAGTGATTGACAAAATGAATTTGGTTAAGACAGCAAAAAAATACTCCTTACCAAGAACATATGAAGATAAAACATGTGATTTTGCGAGCAGACGAGCACGCTTGAGATTTATCTGCCATAAATGATTTCAAATGCATATTTATCACAATTCTCCCAGTATTGGGTCTTTGGAAGGTGTGGTGCTGAGGGGGGAAAAAATGAAAAACTGAATCTCCAACTTTGTTATCATAAGAAGTTGATGCTATAAAGTTACAGTTAAGTCTCCTTGTCTCTTTGCATAAAAATATTGGAACTTACTGTGTTAAATATCAGAGCGGAAAGAGAATGATATCTCAACCATAGGTGCAGAAGCCTCATGCTCATCCAGGTAAAGGCCAATGATGGATAAGATGTTACAAGACCAGGTGTATCCTGAATTTGTGTGCAGAAGCTGACTGTTGCAGTGAGTTCTTTTTGTATGGAAACTGCTAATCACACACGTAAGAAAAGTGTCACATACCAAGATCAGTATCCCCAGAGCAAGGCCAAGCAGCTGAGCTGATACTTCCCAAACCTCCTCCTAAAAAATTTAAATTCATTAGTTTAATCTTCTAACAGGAATGCTTTTCCAGAAGTCAAAGCCTGACAATTCATAATAGCTTTACTTCCCAAATATTTATTCACAGAATATGACATCAAACAACAATTGATGTAGCTTCCAATTCTGATAAGATGAAGCTACATTATAAGAAAGCTGAATTTCATATTTTCTAAACAACTATGAAAAAGTCAGTGCCATTCATCTGCAAGTAATGACTCAAATAGGATGTAGGTATGATGTACCCAAAATGCCCACATATTACTTCAACTGGTTACATCAAGCTGCGAGTTTTTAACACATAAAGCTCCAAATCAAGTTCCATCAAGCTGTGGGTTTTAACATATAAAGCTCCATGTCAATGGAGTACATTCAAAATGTACCACTTAAAGATGCATATTAGAAGTTCACAGTAATACCAAAGTATTTATACTCCATTTCAATTGCTGTTAACAGCAGATTCTATAAAACATCCTCAATTCTTCTTCTATTGCTTGGAAACCGAGAGGAATTAAATTAGAAATTATAGATGTTGAAAATTTATCATTACGAACAAATGTTGCTCATACAAATCCCTCAAAGAATACATTCAGAGTTTCCTGCCACATCATTTTGTAAATAAGCAATAATAAAATGATTTGGAAATTCTGCACTGCACCAAGAAGTATTCTCCAGGTCTAGGGTGCAGTAAAATTGTTACATACGTGAAATTTATTGAAAGAATGGGGTTGTAGAATAGTCAGATCCAAGATGTAAGTTTCACAAGTTTGTTCCAGAACACCTAAAGTTATTAGTGAAATTTCATCTAACATTGACAAGAGAAACAACCACAAGATGAACCATGTTAACATAGCCAACACACTAGTGAATTTCACAATCTGAGAAAGTGGAGACTGTAGAGCTCCTTCCAACTAGTACTTTCAGAAACTGCTTCATCAAAGCATTTCAATGCAAGCAAGAAAAGGAAGTATGTTGTGAGAGTCTGATATCTTGCAGTTGTTCGATTACCATGATGGTTCCTCAAGGAAAACATCAACCCTACATGCTTTCCACAACATAAGATGCTACATAGATCTGATATCTGAAAATCTAGTATAATTTTAACAAACATTATTTTCATGGACTAAAGTTAGATTGTGGCAGTCACATTGATCACGGGCAGTTACCCTGCAAGACCTTCAAGGAATATATTATTACATATGAGATAATTTTTAGTCAACAACCAATGTGAGCTAGAGAATATTAATATTATAAGGATACATTTTCATGCATTCCTAAAGGACAAAGATAAGACAAACAGGCGGATCTTTTGAATGCATCAGCATGAATGTACATAAGTTGTCTTAAATGTGTGTTTATAATAGCAACATACAAGGTGATGAGTGCTAAGAGAACTACTGTAAGCAATTCCCAGGTACAAAAGCACACAGACAATTATCCCCAACATTTACATTTTTCAACCAGCAATTTAAATTAGTGTGA
The DNA here is from genome assembly GCA_024138025.1 of Combretum micranthum. Classification (NCBI taxonomy): domain Eukaryota; kingdom Viridiplantae; phylum Streptophyta; class Magnoliopsida; order Myrtales; family Combretaceae; genus Combretum; species Combretum micranthum. The sequence goes on along the minus strand of JAMXBD010003667.1, from coordinate 58,975 downwards.
TTTCTGACAATAAGGGTGGATGCTTTGAATCATAAGAAACAATCAAGAACAAAAATTCTGTTTAGCTGGTCAGCCACACAAGCAATGTTAGAGAAAATATTTTCTTTCTAGCAAGTTTTATAGGGACTAAAGAGCAAGAACTAAATTTAAGGCTGTAATTAGCAAATATCAGATTACATTACAAAGATAAACATACCTTTGCTGCTACTTCTCCAAGATTTCCCGAAATTGCAAAGTGATTTTGTATGACTCGGAATGATGGATCTTTCAATCCTCTAGCAACAGCCTATTTGAATCTTTTCTACATTAGCAATCATGGGGGAATAAGAGAAGTAAATTTGACCAGTTATACATCATCTACTAACAAAGGCAACACTCAGTTTTGAAGGAAAAAGCAGACAGTGATCAAAAAGACACAAAATCAATTGAATGATCTTCATCCAATACATAATTTCCCCTACTTAATCATTACTACTAGTGCACTGGTAGACATGTGCAAAGTCAGATTGACAAGACGCTGATTTTTAAGTTGATTTTCCACTTCTGTAATTTCCCAGCAAAATTTATTTATTTTGAAATTATGGATTTGATAGATGGCCAAAAAGGCAGTCAAGATATTATTGGGAACTCAATCACATAATAGCCAGCGCACACAACACCCCATTAACCCCCCCCAGCTTATTCTTGACTCTGTCTCCATCTCTCTTGTTGCTCCACAACCATTCTAATTTATAATCCTGATTCACTCTACTCTTAATCTCTTTTCTCTTCCAAAACAGTCATATCTCGTTCATTTTTGGACCTATCAACATTAATACATTTATATGACATAATCAGACCACTAGCATGGGTAATGTAAAAATGAGTTCCATTTATGCTTTGAAGATTTACAACATATTAGACACAGAGCTCAACGCAATCCAAAGAATAGTTTAGCTCTTATTGTTGTAGACTGTTGTTTAGAAACATGCTAGTATAGAAATAGCTAAATTTTTGTATAAAGCAAATCAAATATATCTCCCTAATCTTTGAAAACCTCCAATTCCTCAAGTTATGAGCCCAAATGCAGAATCTAGTCAAGAAAGAAAGATATGAAGGAAAGGTAGGAGGCTCTTCAAAGAGAACACTATTTCTAATTTTGAGCACTCATCAAAGTGAACCCTCCAATTTTATAATAATAATCTATCTAAAACAAGAATAACAAATAAATTGTTTATATTTGTTTCCTGAACTGTATGTCGAATACCTGTCATCCTCCATTTACATGAAGCTAACTGTGATGACACAAATGCATAGAAAAAAGGGACTTTATACTTGGTAATAGAACAAAAGTTGTGAGAAGTAACTAAATTCGCTTGCTCTTCATGTGATATGAGCAACAGGTTAGCTTTAAATGGTTGCATTTCATTTCCAGAACTAAGACAACTGTTGACCAAGCTTCAGGCAAGCAAAGCCATAGATAGTGAGCCAGAGATATAAAATTGCTCAGAGGATGAAAAGCAAGCAGTGAAGAAAAGCTCAGCAGATAGGACCAAAAAATACCTTAGTCAGATTTCCAAGAGATGCAAGAGGCAGAAAATAGGTAGGATATAGTTGGGTGGTCAGATCAAAGATACTGCATCAAAAATACATGTCCCATCATGAATATGGTGTAAGGTCACAAAATATGTTACGCTTAGGAGTACTGTACCTTCCAGCACTGCCAATGAAATCTGCATACATGCGCCATTGTTTGGGATCACCATCGAAGAGATTTCCAAAGCGCCCACCTGGAATAGATGAATATTAGTATGGCAAAGTTTGACAGGCAATATTATTATCTTGTCTTGAGCTCTCTCAGCAAAGCCAGACCAATCAACAAACGCCCAACTGCTCCTATGCCATCCTTTGACACCCATCTGAGAAATGTCAGAAGGAAGTGGGGCTCAATGCAACAACCATATAGCTAAATTTGTGCATAGATGGCAAGTAGCAGGGCCTCAATAATGTTTCCATGAACTTTCATATCCGTAACCAACTTCACCTGATTGCAGCAGCAGAGGCAGCAGCTGTTGTCCCTGAGAAAGAGCCGCACCAACAGCCTACAGTAATAAGGCCACAATTCAGCAAAACTCATGGTCTAATTAAAGGCTAAAATAAGGTAAGATGAGGAAAAACTTCTAAGAAAGAAACTCAGATGCAAATTATGCATTAGTCTAACATTCCTCATTACAGCCTCATGGATTTGAATAAGAGATCAACATGCCTTGAGAAGACTTGATGTGACCAGCGCATTACAGATCCATGCAGTCACATTTGTAGGAAATTGTAATAACATGTATTGCAAGTAGTCATCCGAAACTGATTCTGTGCAGCAAAAGATGTAAAGGATTAAACTTATTCAATGGTGAAACTGGCAATTAGCTTATGCAATGCACTAAATTGAAGTCAAGTTGTGCCTATCTTTAGTATGCATTCTTCACTGATGGGAATGAGAAACATAAATGGTCTAAGAGCATGGCGGATCAAGTCTGCTTACCTGGGAAGCCTGCTGGCAAAATAAAATCCTGTACAATATCTGGAAGCCAAGACAAGGTTGTGTTATGGGAATTGATTCCATCTTTTGCAGGCCTATTTTCATCAAGAGAAGTCTCTAACCATGAGTCATCATACAACATGTACCTGAACCATAACACAACAGCACAGCTTGAGAAGAGCCCTCCATGCGAACCAAATCTAAAACTCATATAGAAGACTGGACTTATGGCGGATCCCAGCTTTAACACATATTGAAATCTCACTCTTTACTTCCGATGCTCAATGCTTGTCTTCTACATGTATTAACAAGTGATATTGGAATGCTTATCGAGAAAACTTTACTTCAAAATCAGTTACCCCTCACAAGTTTTCCATGAAAATGGGAACTAACTATACATGGGAGTGGAGAAAACAAAGTAGAAGCATCATGAAAGCCTAAGGTCGTGGACTTGATGGTATCCAAATTGTTATGACTTTTGAGGAGATAAAACCAAAATCACTACTGACCTTAGCATGGTTTTTCAGTTTTACAACTTGAAAACTGAAATGGACAAATGTAATACTCGATTGAACTTTTATTACTCGTCAAGATTCATGCCCAAAATTTGAATACTCTAAATTTCATATTTAATCAAACTTCTGCTTTCCAAATTTATTACCTTTATATGATAAAATGATAAAGCCTCATTGGTCTAAAAGCTCATTGTATGACATTTAGCAATTTCAAACATAATCATATCCATGACTCCAAATGCTTGTGAGTTTTTTAATAACTTAGGACATTGTTTAGGTCATTCTAATAAAATCCAATTCGTTATTGTTTGTCAAGAGAGCTACTAGATAGAGATGAAAGAAGCAAAGAGACGAACCTCTTAGAAGTGCCATCACTGTATCTCTCCACCAATACCAAAGGCAAAGCTCCTTCCTCCGTATCTCTATTGAAAATGCAAATAACAACAATATAGCAAAACCCGCAGAATTCAAGTGTTTTTAATTACCTAACCTTTGAAATTGATCAAATTAGCATGGAAAAATCATAAAATTGATTAATTTAGTAACTAAACAATCTGCCAGAGTACGTTGGCATCCACGAAAAAGTTCGGTAGTAAAGTAATCGATTTCAAAGTTCATCTATCTAATAAAAGAAGAAAGAGTGGAAGAGAAGTGATATTGATAAGACCTTGTTCCTTCGTGATGAAGATCCGAAGAGGAGCATGGACTTTGGGTAGTTAAGAGTCTGCTTCTGCATCTGCTTCTCCGACTGCATAATCTTTTGGTTTGGAAGTCGAAAGAGCAGTTTGGAAAAGTGAATTGAAAGGTGTATGACATTTGGAGGTTGGGGTGAAACTGATACACCCAAAACAATTTTATGTGTCGTAGGTTTGTGGTGTGTGTCAATGTCAATTCTAGTCCGCTCTCTGCACACTCTACTTCACTTCCTTGCTCGTGGTAACTTGCTAAGAGGACTTTGAACAGTGGAGTTTTACGGTGCTGATTTCGAAAATCCTGTATTCAATTCGACCAACCACGGCCGACTTAAAATAGCTCAACTTGATTAACATGTTAGTAAAGGTAGAAGGAGAAAGGAAAAGAAATTAATGTCACATGTACATGTAGTATGCGAAGTGAGGATACGTGGGCTTAAGGCAGATATTTTCATTTTTTTTTTTTGATAGTTTAGTGTAAAACTACAATTTATACTAAACTATATTTTAGTACATATACTAGTATAGTTTAGTATAGTTTAAAAGAGGAGTATTAATTTGTCAAATTTAAAGATACCCTAAATTGCTAAAAATTAAAAATATAGGTACTTGGCTTGCCATTTATCTCGAAATATTTATAAAATTATCATACTTTAAGAAAATAATTTTTAAAATATGATATATAAAATATATATGAATATTTTATATGTCAAAGGCCTAGCTAAGAGATGTGCTTTTAACCATTATAAAGAGACATGTTCTTCAACCGTTCTTATTTATTTTAGCAAGAGGGCGTGGTTCTATATATCATATAGATTGCATGGTTGCCAATCATGCCTAGAGGGGTAGGTCTTTATAAGCAAATTAATTCATGCCAAGCTCGTTTGTTTCCTTGGCTCTCTCTCAACTCAAACAAATTATTACTCTCCCTCTCTAGCATATTTGGCTTGAAAACTTCAATCTTCTCATTTTTCAACTTCGGATTTGTGTTCTTTAAGGTAAGATTATACCTTTTATCTCTTGTTTTACTTCATTCTAACTACATTGTTGATAATGTGCATATTTAAACCCTAGGTTTGTCATTGCCATAAAGTAGATAGATGTGTTGTTCTTTGTTAGTAGTTTTTCATGTGGATGTGTTATATATAGGTTATTTAGCATGTATGCGGCTGCATTGTCAAGATGTGATGTTTAGAGTTGTTTTTTAGTTTATGCACACCAAGTGTTCAGCAAAATACAAAGTAGAAAGTGAGAAAAATTGTGTGAAGTTGTGGTAGAGTAGAGGAAAGTATAGGAAGCTTGAGGAAACTATAAGAAAATGCAAGATAGTGTACCGCATTTGATATCATTTTTTAGATATTATTATTTTTTAATGGAAAAGGCATCAACTCCATAGATCTGCCATGGTGGATTTGGTTTGCTTCATGGTGGATTTGGTTTGCTTCATGGTGTATGCCCATGGAAGCATGGTGAATGGAACACATAAGCCAAAGTATGATAGGACTATTAGTGATTGCGCCGTAGGCCAATTGTTGAATATTGTCATTCTTACCTTTTATTAATAAAGAGGCATTTATTATTATATCATTTACATGTTTACTTTATAATAATGTCATTGAATAATCATGTAATTATTCTAAAACGTCACTAGATGCTCATTAATATAGGAAAGATAATGAATTAAATCTAGTAAGAGGTTTGATTGATAATCATGAGATGTTTATTTGTATTGAAATACAAATCAAACTCAAGGTATATGATAGAGAACTAAGTACCAAGTTGCCCTGAAGGGTAGGTTTATATAAGCAAATTAATTCATGCTAAGCTTTTTGTTCCCTTCTCCTCTCAACTCCAAGTAATTATCACTCTCTCTCTCTAGCATATTTGGCTCGAAAAACTCAATCTTTCTCACTTTTTCGACCTTGGATTTGTGTCTTTAAGTAAGATTAGTTTGTATCTCTTGTTTTAACTTCATTCTAACTACATTGTTGATAATGTGCATATTTAAACCCGAGGTTTGTCATTGCCATATATTAGATGGATTGGTTGATTTTTGTAGTATTTTTCATGTGTGTCATATATAGATTACTTAGTATGTATGCTGCATTGTCAGATTTCATGTTTGGAGTTGTTTTCATTCATGCACCAAGTGTTCAGCAAATACAAAGTAAAAAATTGAAAAATTGTGTGAAGTTGTGGTAGAGCAGAGAAAGTGTAGGAAGCTTGAGGAAAGTATAAGAAAATGCAAGATAGTGACCGCATTTGATATCATTTTTTAATATATTATTATTATTTAATGGAAAAGGCAATGGCTCCATAGATCTGCCATCGTATTTGGTTTGCTTCATGGTATATGACCATGGAAAGTTGTGAATGGAACGCACGGGCGAAGTATGATGGACTATTAGTGATTGTGCCCTACCAATCGTTAATATTGTCATTCTTACTTTTATTAATAAAGAGGCATTTATTATTATATTGTTTACATGTTACTTTATAATAATGTTCTTAATCATGTAATTATTCTAAAATATCACTAATCTCATTAATATGAGAAAGATACTGAATTATATCTAGTAAGAGATTTGGTTGATAAACATGAGATTTTATTTGTATGGAGATACAAATCAAATTCATAGGTATGTGTTAAAGAACTGATATAGGCCAACTAGCTAATGATATCACTACATGGATTAATATCATAAGTGATTCTTATAATAACAATGTTATATATCCTTAGACCTGAAATCATGGATTCCAACATAAGGAACATTAGATTCGACTCAATTAGATGTTATACTTAACCGCAAATTACAAAGGTTATGATTGAGCATGTGAATCATGTGGAGGAATATGAGTTATTAATATAATTTGTTCCTCTTATTATGAGAGAGATATCTCTAGGCCCTTCGATAAGTGAGACTAAGAAATGTATGGCCATACTCTAATGAATTGATAGCATAATCAATATCATTTGTCTTTTAGTCCACTTAGAGATCAAAATAATAAACTTAATAATAAAGGTGACACCATCCAATCTTATGTTCAATAGATATCATGTGATATAAGAATTATAACATTTTTAGATCAGTAAAGTTAGATAATTGATCTTCATTTAATTTGGGTAAACATAATGTCTTACTAGAGGCTACTTACGTCTTATGGACCAAAAGGGGTTTTGGGTCTTCGCCAACATTAATGAACCTAAAGAGTAGCTTATATAGAATAAACAAAAGGATCATGCTTGATCTAATAAGTCCAGTAGGAATTATAAATTATTTAATAATCTTAATTTGTTAAGAATAATAAATAACAATAATGTATAAGCTTTTATAAAAAAAACAAATTCCTAATTGGATTAAGGGATCTTAATGGCCTTATTCGTGAAGGGTATGGTCATTAATATAAATAGAACACATTAGCTCTCGCTTAGGGTTAACAACACTTGCAATTCATTAGAACTCAAAGAAATTTTTCACACTCTAAAAAAAACCAAACATGATATCTCTTATGAGGTTTCCTTCCTTCCATATTTGGAATCGTCTCAAAATGCTAGTACATGAAGGGTCTTTTTAATCGATCATTCATTAGATATCGTCAAGGGGGCTCACGAGACCACAACACTTACATATCCGCATCATCAACGTGACTAAGATTCACAAAAAATAAAACCATAATCCTTCTTTGCTTTAATGAACCGCATGGATCCCAACAGGTTTTCGGGATTCTATTTCAAAAAAAAAAAATTCCAATGCAAAATTTGATTTTGAAAACTCTAAAAACCATTAAAGACCCCATTAAAGAAGATAAGATGAAGTAATGTCGGTTTATGGACAATTTATAAGCAAGATGTGTGCAAGTGTTAGGTAGATTCGAACATTAGAGGCATTGAAATAATATACAGGTACCCATATCATATGCCAAGTAGACCAGTGTATGTGCTTGTACCTATTCTTGATTGTGAAAATGTAGATGATCTATTGGTGCAACAAAAACACTACCCTTGATTTTCAAGCAAAATTACAATTCAAATGGGTGTTGGTAGGGATGGAATTTATATTTTAATGTTGGCTATGGCAATATATTACTTTCAAGCAGCGTTTTAACGTTATAAGTAGTAATATCAAGAAGCGATGACCTGTGAAAGCGTGATGTTCCACACGAAGTCCAACCTTTGTTATAACTATACAGACGTGAAGAACTTACTAACTTTTTTTGTTGTGTGTAGGTTAAGTGGAGCTATACTTAGATTACCTTTAGATTGGCTATCAACATTCTGCACTGTTGGGAGACACATATGGTGGGCAGCATTCCACTTCTCTTTTTCCTCCTCTTTAAGTGATGCTTCCCGAATTGCTTTTTCTTCGATTTAGTGACCATTAGGGCAACCCAACATAGGTGGACATTGATGCAAGCTTCATGCCATCCTAGTTAATAGGGTATCTCACATGATTTCAATCGTCGAATGGGCCTCCGTGATGGCAAATCATGATGGTGTACCTGTAAACCCCCAAAAATTTTCACAATCCTTAAAAATAATTCTAGAAGTATAAATATCAAAAACCCGAAAAATCAACTTGAGATTAAAACTCAATTCAAGACCGAGTCAAATACCGGAAACGAAACCCTAAAACTCGAACCAAGTTAAAACTTAATTCCAAATGAGAACAAAAACGAGTTTTCTCAATCTTGAGAAAACAGGAACCCTTGAAACGAAATATAAAGTCTAACTACTGGTTTAATCAACGTCCGTACATCAATTAAATTACCTAACCGTCTTCTAACACGCAAATCAAGACAATATATCCAAATAACGATCAACAGCAAAATCTTAAAACCTTCGATAAATTTCAGAAATCAAAATTTCAAATTCTCACCAAAAGTCAAACTGAGTCAACTCATAACCCTAGACTCGGTTAAACGATTCCGAGAACTAAAAACTATTAAATAATCACAAATAAAATAAAATATAAATTTTCGAGCTAAAAATTCTAAAACGATCAAGACTCGAAAATTATACGATCTTACGAATATCTCGACGAAAACAGAAATCAAAACGAACCCTAAAAGTCAACAAGCCTATAACGAACCCTAGTGTTTAAGATCCAATCCCGCGTTTTCAAACCCTAGAAAACGAAATTAAGTTAATGACCTAGAATAGTTCGTAATAACATAGGATAACATAAAAATATCAGATTCGCAAATTTCGAGTGACCTTCGGACCCAAACGGGATCGGTTCTCGAAAAGCGTGTCCCGGAGCTCGGAATATTAAAAATATTCCGTTTATACCAATAGACTCGTAAAAATACAAGGATTCCAAAAATATCAGTTTTAGAATTTTTCGGTAGTTAAAAATTACAGATATCGCATTATTACGCGTATTTTTATTACTACCGGTACTTTAATTGTCTAGTCTACTATTCATAGTACTTTTCTACTATTCATTACTATTCACCTATCTCTACTTTTTCTTACACCTATTTCTTACACCTACATATCTATTTTCTTACTTTTTTCATTTCCAATACAACTTTAATCACATCAAACTTTACACATTACTTCTTTATTACACAAACAAATAAAACAAATAAATTTCTCTCTCCTCACATGCCCAAAACCGGCGCCTATCTCCCTCCCATGCATCTAATTATTTTTCTTTTTCAATTTATTTTATTACATCTAAATTCCACTCCAAAAATTCTATAAATACCACCCTCCTCTTCTCATTTCTTCACACCTTTCTCAAGTAAAGAATTTATGCAAAAATTCTCTCTAAACACTCTCTCCATACTCTTACAAGAACTCTCTTTTTGTAAGAAGAAAATCTCTCCTACCAAAACTCTTTTTATGTAATACAACTACCATCTCTCCATAACCACATAACCATACATTCACTACCATCTTCATACCTCTTACATACCTTAGGTAAATATTTCTTCCATCTATTATTCATCCATGTCATGTAACTTAACATGACTATGGTGTTGTTTTGAAACTCATATGAGTAGTAAAAGCAACAACATGTTCATGTTTTGTTCTTGTACATAAGCTTCCTATTTTATTATGTTGTTATTATTATTGTGATTATTTGCTTATATATATAGTATTATGTACATTATGTATAATATTTATTTAGAGCATATAAGCTCATTTGTTATTTATTTATTTTCAAGTTATGCAATTTATTTATTTTATGTTGATATTAAGACTAGTCTTTCTAGTCTTAGACTTGTCCATATCAAGTCAAAACAATCTTTTATTTATTTTCTTTAATCTTTCGGGACTAGTCCATTCTTAGTCCCGGGATGCCTTGATAAAGCTAAGGCTCCAATACTTGATCGGGATTCCTTGAAGAAGCTAAGGTTCCCAATGCTTGATATTTTATTTTCTTGCTCGTTATTCATTTCTAGTATTTTCTTATGTTCCTATCAATTTATATGCTCATAATACTTGCAATTACATAATGCTAATGTCTCAACTAATCCAAAAATAGAATTTTACTTTACTTAATGAACTCAAAGCTAAGTTTCCAATTATATGATTTACCACAAAAACATGAAGTTATTATCAACAACCTAGAAATAGAATAATTCAAGTTTTCTCAAAGTTTTTTTAAATAACAAGGATAGTTTTACCAAGAAAACATAAATAAATATTTTCCTTGTATTTTATGGTAATCTAAGTTTTTAGAAAAAAATAAATCGTTAATATTGAAAGTATAAGACCTAAACTCTTTTCTAAGTTAAGAAACAAATTAGTTTTCAAAGTTAAGATAAAAATCAACTCATGAAGTTATAAATCCACTTAGGAAAAATAATGATTTTTAAATCTCTAAAAAGAAGGAACTCATTTCCAAAAGAATATAAATAGATTAAACAAAAAATGGATTTTATCAATAAAAGATGATTCTTTTCAAAAGAGATGAAAGAACGAGTTTTGGAAAGTAAAAGCTTATATTTTAGAAAGGAATATAAGAAAACAAGACTCATTTTCTAGGACCATCTTAAATAAACAAATTATGAAAAGGTTTTCGACAAATAAATTAATCTTTTATCACTAGAAATGAAATTTATGAAAGACTAGGGTTAAAGGAGAATTTGCTTGTTTTGGAAAAAGGAATGAAGGAAATAAAACAAGGATGTACTCATTTATAATAAAAATATAAAGTTTCTTCCAAATACTTGAAAAGGAATTTATCAAAATAAGTTTTAAAAAGAATTGTTTTATGAAATAAATTGTTGAGACACTACCATTAGAAATTTTGCATATAAAGTGAGCTTACCTATATATTCAAAGTGTTTATCAAATATATAATTATATTGTTACAAAAGGATTTTCTTTAAAATGGAGTTGAGCTAGAAAATGGATTTTTGCAAAAGTTTAGAAAATTCGTCTTAAACTTTAGCTAACGTTTTCGGAACCCAAATGACCTTTTATGACCAAGATAACCTTAAATGGATAGATCTTTTCGAATAGGTAGAAAACGGTATATTATATGCGAAATTCCGAGTTAAAATGAGCAAGTTATGGCCATTTTAAGTTGGAATTTCTTCCTATACGATTTTACCGCGATTTTAAGAGAAGTTTAGAATCTCCAAGAATAGAAATTCATGAAAGACTTATCCCGGAATTTCTTTTGTCTAGGTGACGAAGGATACGAGAATACCCTACCCGAGGATTACTACACTAAGAAGATAGCGAAATGGACGAGTGAGTTATTCCTTCTAATTTCGTTACCTTGCTTGTTTGTAATGTAGTAGCATTAGTATACTAAGAAAAGATAAAAACGAATATATTTGGGGATTTCGGGATTATGCATATATATATGATTCTATTTTATGCGTGAATTGAGAACTAAGAATATCGCAACTTCGATCTGCTTGTTTAAATAATTTTTTTACTTACTTGTATGATTGTTTATTGTTGCTAAATTGATTGATCGCCCCTAATAAACCTTAATAAGGTTTGACCTAAGAACAATAAAACGTTCACGCATAGCATCCATCGAGTCACATCTATTTTCGGAAGGCTACTACTCCTACGCGTAGAGTTGGATTGGCTGTGATCGTGCGGTGCCACTGGCCATGTTCCTTCCTGGAGAATCCAAATCGCTCGGGGAAAGCGACTCTATTTTCGGAGCCGAGCCAACCGAACGCTGTGGGTGAGGACCTAGGGACTAGCAGTAGAAGGTCGAGGACCTTCAACCCCGATTCCCTAACCTTTGATACGGAGGGGTAAATCCGTTCTATATATGGTTTCTGGATGACTATATATATTCGCATAAACATGTGATTGTTGCGTTGTATGCATAGCATATGTGTGTTTAAATAAATAAACTTGTTTGAAAATGTGGTGCGGATGAAAGGAAATATCTCACTAAGCTAGTTGTAACTTATACCCCTATAGATTTTGTTGAAACAGGTATATTCGTAGGTTAAATTTGAGGATCATGACATTAAAGAAATCATGAAAGGATCGTTAAGCTTTTATGGAGGAAATAGAATCATAAGATAAGTAATTTTGTAAGGGTCTTTACATATAATGACTTATATGAATAGTGATGTATATTTATTTGAAGATAATAGATGGACAGACCCCTAAGAATTGCAATGAAATATGTTTATGATTTGTGATAAGTATTCTCTTTGCCTTGTTACTTATTTATTATCAATATAAATTGCGCTACTCCGATGCATTCCCTTGGTTGTGATGTACGCCTTGTGCATGATATGGAAGCCTTTGCATGACTAAGGTAGTCATTCCTAGGCTTTAGTATCGTGTATGGCGGACTGCCATGTTTAGGGTACCCCTTGGGGCGTGACAGTACCCAAACTATTACTGCATGCCCAGCATGTTGAATCACAAGAGATAGATGTAGAAGAAGAGGACATGCCATATGATGAGCATGCAAAGCAATTACAGTCATGAGAGCTTAGAGTGCCCTGTCACCTTGCCTAATAACCATCTAGACCTTGAGAAGGTCGACATTCCATCTCTTCCATATCTAATAAGGTAGTGCCTGTACCACTAGTCTTTTCAATGCCACCTAACTAAGAGATATTCCTATTTAAGAGTAGTTACGCTGGAGGATTTATTGGAAACTCGGGGGTCGGGCCCAGTTATGAGATATTCCCTTCTAACAGCCCCCTAGAGAAATCATTACAAGCTCAAGAATAGTGCCCAATGTTTACTATGCATTAGACCCTAAGTATTGGCGGTACCCAAACCATGCAAAAACCGATATGAGTGAGGGGATTACATAGCTCACCCAGGTTCATTGGCGATCACTGTTGAGCCTTGTTGTCGCTTGGGACTTCATTGAATCTCCTAAGCAAGAAAAAGGAGGGGAAGAGCATTAGGAAACACTAGTAGAAAAGGAGGGTGAATAACTAAGAAAGGTCTTCTTGTTTTCACGATTCAGGTGGTCGATTTTTAAAAAGGGTAATAGCAGGAGGGTGTAGATTGTATTCATTTTATTACTATAGTATATTATACATACTTTGTAACTTTTTTAAACTTTTTTTTTGTTGATATATAACATATTATTACGCTTAGTATTATGTTGTTTTGTTGAGTGGACATGGTCTAGAGATTAGATTTATTCGTAGGTGTATGTTAGGTCACATTCAGGGATATCCTTTTGGTTAGAATGTTTTGGCATTACATATATATATATATATATATATATATAGGCAATGTGATGTATTTGGGCTATTTTTATACCTTTAATTGTTGTTTTGATAGGTTTTGTGTAGAGGGTATAAGTGGCTAGGGATAGGCACAGTACGATTCGAAAGAGAATTGAAGTAAAATGTGCGATTCGATTATTTATATGAAATCGAACTTAATTATACGGTTCAGTTCAATGATTTTTGAGCCTAAAAAAACGGTTCGAAATAGTTTGGTATACAATTTGAACCATTTGTTATGAAAAAATAGTTCAACAATATTTCTCAAAGCTCAAATAATTACTACCAGCAATTAGCATAATGATAAATTATTAACGTTATAATAAATTTTATTTTAAAAATTAATATTTATAAAATACATTAATCTTCTTATTAATTTTATAATATTCCTACATATAAATCATTAATTCGACAATATCAAAGATATTGAAATTTACTACTAAAAAAAATTCACATGAACATGAAGATGGATGTAGAAGCATAAATCATTAATGTTTTTTTTTTGTGAATTTTTTTAATATATGTTACACAATTTGGTATTATGAACTGAACCGCGAACCAAACTTATTAAAAAAAATAACTGAAATTCGTTTCCATTAGATTCGATCTGAAGTGTTTTGCGATTCGATTGGTTTTTTATGCCCAGCCTTAATGGTAGTTGCACTCTCTTTATCTTATATAGATTTTAAAAAATAAATAAATAAAAGAGGACGTAACTAGAGGCTGTGCCTTATTTATTGTGGATGCACTTTCGATACATAAAATTTGAATATGTTTTCGTGTACATATTTTAGGAATTATTTTTCCAAAAATATTGTCTTTTACATATCAAATGAATAGAATTTAATCACAATTTCGTTCAATTCTCACTATCCTCTTAAACATTTATTACTCACATGATATTTTTTGACAAACACCATTTAAACTCCATTCTATTGCATTATATATTGAAACAAAGGAAAAATTTATCATTTAGCCACTCCTTCTGTTCCATTCTATCTTTTTCAATTTAATCAATTCCATTTTGAACTATTCCTATATAACTTAGATATATGAAAATAAATAGAACAAAAGTTTTATTTTTTAGTGTTTGGTCTATGATTTATAGTGAAAATTAAAAGAGAAAGTTGTTAATAATTGAAATTATTTTTTTTTTTTTAAGATTACCTATCTTTGACACTATCTCTATTGAGATGTGTCAAATAAAAATGTGGTATCACTTACGGTTTCCATATTATTCTATGTAACATATCTTACCTATTGCCAAAGATATTGACCTACCTTCCTGCTATTTACTTTATGGAGTTAAAATGTGAAAGATGTTTATGAAATAAATGTTATTTTCTATAAAGTTTCGTCGCAATCTCTCCAAATTTACAGTTAAGAGAAAAAATAAAAATAATAAAAAAATCTAGAAAATATTTCATTCACTTCTATCATTTTATATCATTTCATTCATTTCTACTTATTTTCATTATTTTCCTTTGGTTTTCAGTCTTTTGCATTAACCCAAACAGAGTTTAAGTCTCAATTTATAAATATATATTAACTTTAATTAAAATAACATTAAAATTCAATTTTGAATATTTATAGTATCACTCAACTCAAGCCTAATTAAATTATTAAACTAATATAAAATAGGGTTAATGATGAAAATGATAGTTGAATTTTCGTAAAAAGAATAATTAGGTACTTGAAATTTGATTTTGAACAATTTAATACTTGAACAAAGTTTTCGTTGATGTTTTTCATACCTGAAGTTTGGTTTTGACAATTTTGGTACCTGAACAAAGTTTTTGTTAACTTTTTTCATACCTAAAGCAAATGAAATGATATATGAAAAAAATCCAAGAAAACTTTCTTTAGGTACTAATACTGTCAAAACTAAACTTCAAGTATGAGAAAAGTCAATAAAAATTTCATTCAGGTATCAAATTATTCAAAATTAAACTTTAGGTACCTAATTGTTCTTTTTGCGAAGGTTTAAGTATCATTTTTGTCATTGTCCCTATTAAATATTATAGAACTAACTCAATAACAACTTGACTAAACCATTCTATAATTAGACTTGGGTCAAACTCAAATAGTTTTCAAATCGTTTAGGCTTATTTATGTCCTAGTTGCCAAAACATCCTTAGATGGTTTCCGTTTTCCTAGTAATTTTCCTCAAACCAAATATTGAATGCGATCTATTACTCCCTTTATTTAGTTATTTATTTTATAATGTCGAACACAACCTTATCTTTTTATTTAGTGATTTTCATTGGTCATGTAATTTTAGTTTGATTTGCTACTCCTTATAATTTAAGAAAATTTACATATATCCCCTATCATTTTATTTCTCTTTTTAGTCTTTCTATTTTTTTTTTTTCAAATCCAAACCTTCTTCTTGTTTTATTTTTATGACTTTTATTTTCACATTATCACAAAATATTGCATCAAAATAAAGAAATCAATGAAACAAATATAATATTATACATTATATATATTATAATATATATTTAGGTATATTTACTATATATGCTATATATTATGTTATATCTCACTTGTTAAGAGAGAGTATGTGGTGTAGTGATGTGATCAACATCAAATTAGGTCTCAAAATTATCAAATATGTCATCCATTTAAACAATATGTTTATTATTTTCTTACATTTGTTATTATACTTGCATGAGAGAGAGAGAGAGATATTTTTAGATTTGTTATTTGTCAAATTATTAAAAGTTTAGTGAGCATTCCAACATTTAAAAATTCAAAAGGGTGTATTCGAACCGATATCAAAGTTTATAGGGCTTATTTGTATTTTCTGAAAAAAGAAAAACAAAAACTAAAGTATACATATAAAATGTGGAATGAAATGGTTAGGATTAAGGAAAAAAATATCATTTAAAAAAAATTATACAAATTATCAAATGAAAAAATAAATCAAAAAGTAATAATTGACATCGTCTATTGAAGAGACGAGGTCATTGTATTTTGACTGACCTCGTCTCTTGAAGAGACAACTTCAACCTTGTCTCTTCAAGAGATAATGTTAGTGTAAAATACAGTGACCTCGTCTCTTCGGCAACTAATGCCTCATCTCTTCAACAGACGAGGTCAACTTACCTATTTTTTAGATTATTTTTATCTTAATAGCATTTTTGTAATTTTCTTTAAAAAAATCATATTATTTTCCTTTTCCCGAAAGGGTTATACATAAAGCTATGCAAGTGGGCCAACTCGCCCACTGGCTTTAGCTCCGGATGAAATTGGTAGTTATGTGGTCCAACTCACCAAACCGCTAAGATTTTTTTTTTTTTTTTTTTGTAAACTTTCAACATTATAATGTAATCACACAAAATATAAGTGTTGTTTTCAATCAAAATTAAAAAGTAATTATTCACGTATGGGATAAAAATGGATAAACATTAAAATTTGGCTTGAAAGATTTGGACTAAAGTTAGTTATAGCATTTGTTAATCTTCTACAATGCATGACATTTGTGAAATAGTGTTCGTGAATAATAATAATAATAATATGGGGTGAAGCTCTCTTCCCGTGAACCAATCTTAAACTGGCTCAGACTCAGAGTGGACGAAACCATCATGACATGACTACTCTGGTCTTGGAACCATTTGAATAAAATTTGATTGAAGCAAGTGGTGAATTTAATTAATTTAATAAGAAAATAGATAGAATTCAACCATTAGTAGATGGAACCGGTCCAAACAACCTCTAAGCCGGTTCGAGTCTTCTCAATTGGTTTGTTATCCCCTTGAACCAATTTGATTGATTATGTCAATAAATTGATTAATTAATAATAATTTAAAACGTATGCATTTGATTAATTAGTAAATAATAATAATTTAATTATAATTACTCAATGTTGAATGGCCTAGTTATAACATATTGAAATTAAACTTGAGGAAAAGGAAAGGGATGAATATTTTTTTTTTAATTAAGTTGATCTCATCTCTTGAAAATACGAGATAAGTGGATAACTTTGTCTCTTCATAAATAAGATTAATATAATTTAGACTGAATTTATACTAACCTTCTCTCATTAAGAGACGAGGTCCTAAGTGATCTCTATCCAACTCATTAGTAATTCTTTCCCAATGAAGAATTTTTAGAAAAACCGATATGTTGGAAACCTCGAGCTAGAGAGAGAAAGAACAATCCATGAGTGATTTTAAGAGTATTAATTTGTTTGGATCATTAGATCTCCTAAATGGGTTCCTCGTACCTCTATTTATACATGTAGGATATTGAACTGAAATGGGAAGGTTCGAAATTGTTTGAAGATCACTTCTTGCATTCATGCGTAATTGTATTCGAGTTGATGATAGTTGGTTCCATTTCTATCGCAATCTTCATCACTGCACACGCTTGGATCCATCGAGAAGAAGAAGTCACGTGCTCCACACATGACACAGGCCCCATATGCTGCATCCAATAAAGAACAAAGGCACAACAATAATTTCCTTAATACCTTTCTAGATGAAGAAATTCGCGATGCGTGAGTTGAGTTTTCCAGCCTTGTACTGACCTCATCTTTTGGAAAGAGCCGATATTATTACTTCGCTTCTTTAAAAGACGAGATTAACTTGCATAAAACTATACTAACTTATTTTTTTGAAAGGACCAGATCGGTCACTTGTAATCTCTCTTTAAAAGATGGATTAACTTGTCTAAAATTGAGATTTTCTTTTAATCCTATTGGCATTTTTGCAATTTTTTAAAATATAAATATTAATTTCCTTTTCCCCTTAAACTTGTACACTTCAAAGTTTTTTGAATTGTCTGATTATTTGCATCATATCTATATCAAATCTCTATATCATTTTGTATCGTATCTGTTTGGTCTATTTATAAATAAAACTGTCAATTTTTACATATTTGTTTCTTCATAAATATCTGTTTAAAAGTGATAAAAATATGATGCAAAAATAGCAGAATATGATGAAACAAACAGATAGATAAAGAGTTATAAAATGGATTGGATTAAATGAAGTTAAATAAGTAAAAAGTTTATTAATTGACTTTATAATTATAATTGAATAATATTGCTTCCGAGAAATATATTTTGATAGAACCATTCAACCATATAAGCCCAAAAGGAATGCATAAAAAACTGGTGGCGCAGGCAAATACGTGACGACTCAGATAAACTTCTCTGTACTGAATGTCAAATAAAGTTCCATTTCTCATGCTCCCAAGTTCAATACAACCAGGACAGCACTAATATTATAGCGCTGTCAAAAAGAGGTGGCTACATCTCAATGACAATGGAGATCAAAAAAGATCATACCATAAATTGTATATAACTAATGATAGCGAATATAGAACAAAATGATACAAGACTAATCAATGTGGTTACCTCATCTATTTTACCTACTGTACGAACCACAAACAACATAGCCAGCTAAATCCCACAAAACTTCTGCTGGCTGAGTGTTGAAAAACTACCTCCTAGAATCTGAAATGTAAGCTGCAGAATGGTATAAATACTGCAGCAACAAAAAAGCCTTCCAAGGGGGTACCAAAACTGCCAAAATAATATCACCCATTCCTTGTTGCTTGCAGACTAAAAGAATTCAATACTTTATTCATAGACTACCATCTCGGTTTTGCTTCTGCCGGTTTTCTTCCATGATTTTGCCTAACTCCTTTTCACCGGCTGCTATTAGACGTTTCACCGTGTCAAATGTCGTAAGCCTGATACTGTAGAATTAAAAAAAAAAAAAAAGGGAATTATTGTGACACTTAGGATCAAATGAATGAATCCAGTTCATGATTTGTGTGCTCATCAAGATAATGAAAGAGGAAAAGGTATTTAAGATGTGAAAGCATTTTGCCTATATCGTTTTCCAAGCGTTATTACATTGCACCATGTCCCAGAAAGACTCATTGACTATTTATGAGGGAAGAATACTTTACAAAACCTGCTCAATTCACATTACAATGTGCTGCGGAAGGAAAGGCCACAGGCAAAAATGAGACTCAAAAGTTGGCACTAAATCTATGTCATGCACTGAAAATACATCACCAGATGATGCACTAAAAAACTTCACCCATAAAATCATTAAGGACTATATGAACTAAACCAGATGATTATAGCCAAAGAGAAAACATGCATATGCGTATGCACAAGTAGACACAGAATAACAGTCCAAAGCCCATGTATTGAAGGGTACTTGAGTTGGGACAGTAGTATGGCCAAATACCCTGCTGTCATCCAACAACTTTCATATTCAAATAAATGGGGACCAGAAAGCATGGATAAGGATTAAAAACCTGCTATTGGGTAGGTTTTTTAATGCATTTGGAAGAAAACCTCTATACAAGCCTATTACTCCATCCCGCTCAATGATACCTGCATAAACAAATCAAAACTTTGTTCTGTAAGCACTTGATGGAGAATATGGTGTGAAAAAGAGAAACATCTAGATTCTGATCCCACAAATAACAAGTTTATCATAGAGCCAGAAAGACTGAAGCTGCAAAGAAGAATTAAGAAAACAGAACTTGTCTTCTTACTCATCCATGCATACTAAAAGCCAACAGTAAATTAAGATAACTAAAGTTATAAGACTTTGGCAGAGAAGCACGATTTGCTGGTTTGACAGATAGGGATTAATATTCGCTATATCAAAGTAAACGTAATCTGAGAAGCTGTTACTACATTTATCAAAGAAAATTATTCTGCTCATTTTGTGCAGTAAACATCAAGATATACCATATACAGGCGTTATAAATGTAGTAAATGAGAAATTCATGCTAAATTGGTGTGCATGATGTGTCTCATTTTGTTAAGAGTTCATTAACAGTGGGAACTTATGGCTATATGTGATTTTAGTGTTTGTTCGAAAGAGCACTCCCATCTCTTGAAGACTTGTTGAAAGATAACCTTTTGATCTTTATAAATCTGTATTTAGGATAGAATTGCTCAGTGTGTTCCTCCATAATTTCAGTCTGACTCAACTTTGCTGACTCACTCAAGGGATTGCTACTAATTGCCATGCTGAATCCACATGCAACAATACTCCTTAACTATGTTCTACACAATGTCGTTTTGTCTTTTTCCACACAATGGTACCAAATTTGAGCCTTCCTGGTCAGATGGAAGGATGTCAAACCCACCCACTCAGCCTCCACTATGTTCTGGTTCCCAATAATATCTCACATTTTATTCGGCCATAAGAGTTAATCGATAGTGTTGTCGTAAGTTAAAAGTCAAGCTTTGCAATAAGGTATGAAGGTAGACATGCCTAAACTTAGCTAGGTTAGAAGTCACATAGAACATCATGCTGGAGTGGAGACATCCAATGGAACCCTAGTTGTGCACCTCTGGTGGGTCATTGCCAGAAAAGCCCAGAATCACGGTGGTAGGAAGAAGCTGTGTAAAGCAAGCATACACGATCAGAGAAGCAACCATTTATGCACTCAACTCCATTGCAATCTGGCAAGGTCAAGCAACATGGCTCTTCATCTTGCATGTTTGCTGCTGCGGCTAAACTAATCAAAGATATACCATATATTGGAAGCAAATGTAGTACTGTAATTAATTACACAAATAAGGAGACTCTCTTATGGGGGGAAGTTACACACAAAGCCAACCATAAGAAATATTCATTACTTGGAAGATTCAAGCTTTTGGTAGGAATAACAACTAGAGTTGTTGGAAGAAGATAGAATCCATGGAACCTGACAAGTCTTTGGGTAATTACATCTTGCCGTTTATGAATTATTAAAGGTGTTAAAAATTAGCTGATTAGAGATGCCACAGTTCCTATCTCGAATCTCTATGCCAAGCTTCTCAAGATTTTTTATATTTTAGGAAACATCACAATTTATTTAAGGCTGAATCTTCTGAAGTGAACTTTTGCCAAAGGTGGTCTATATGTGATTAAATCCCAACTTCTGCTCCTAAACATTATGCACATTTGCAGAAAAATGGCTACAACTAAAAAATTTTAATAAAATTTACCTCTGTGAAAATGATCTACTTAGTCATTATGAATGTGTCAGGATGTCAAACCCAAAAGAAAAAACTAGTTATTTTTTGTGCTGAAGATAAATTTGAGCTATAAAAAGTTGTTTGAGGAGCTAAACATAAGCTCTGCATGAATCATTGGTTTCTTTGCTCTATCCATGTTCTCCTTTTTGTGTGACTGCTACTGTCTAGGAATTTTCAGATGGCCAAAAAGTTGCTCTATGTTCAAAGAGCTGGGAGAGAGCACAAAGAACCTCCTTACACATCACAATGCCATAAAACCCTTAATGAACTTTGTTATGATCTCAAAAAGAATTGTGGCATTCCTTTCACTTTACTGCAGTTATTATTTGTTTAGGGTGAAGCAAGCATTTGAATTTACCAGAAAAATTCGGATCACAGTTCCTTTCATGTGTATTTGGAAAGAATGAATTAGCTCAAGTTTTATTTTCTGTATAGCTTCATCCATCCCCTGCATAATTTTGGTGTAAGGCTTCAAAAGATTTTCCAGGGTCTAGTTGTGTCAAAATATAATTGATATGACCAGTAGTAGTTTGTTATCTGTCTTAGTGAAAGTGTAGTAAATGGAAGTTAGTTTAGTTTTAATTTTCAGCATTGCTGTTTGTAATCTTCTAGAATATCTATAAGAATCTAGATTAGTCCATAACTAGAATCAGGCCTATAAAGAGTTCAAGTCTAGCCTAGTTAGTTTTTAGCCAAAAAATATCTTGTAAAACTCTTGGAGAGCAAGCAATGCTCTTGTGAACTTCCATATTCAGAAGTCATATTCTTTTCTTCTTTCTAATTCCATAAAAATTAGCCTTTTGTTTGTTATTTAAACCCGCACGTCGTGTCAGTTGGTTCCATCTTGCAGGAAAACCTAACTCTTGAAGTTTGCTAATCAATGAGAATGGATAGTTGAGGGATGCAGATGAGAAGTCCATTCAACAGCTTGCCAAAGGTGTCACATGTACTTCAGAAGGACTTGGTGTTGGAGCCTAGGTTTGTGACGATGGCAGAAAATCTCCAATCATTGCAGAAGATGATGCAAGAATTGTACTATGAGTGGAGATATGAGAAGACAACTCAGGAAGAAGATGATTTCATTGATAGTCCACCAACACAAAAATTCAATGATTGACATTGGTGACTACAAGGCAAATAATTAACTAAAAAGTAATATACAAAATTTCATGGAGATAAAATCCGGAGTGAAAGTTGACTCGGGTCAAAATTTCACCAAAATATTTGAGAATGAGCCATATGAATGAGTGAGATCACACATGCAGCTTCACAAAATCTTGCAAAAAATCTAGTTTGACCACAACGAGCTGGGTTGACAGAATCGTTGAGAGATTGGTAGTACTCTTGAGGAATCTGGTGGACAAGAGGGAAGTGCAAAGCTTCAGGGTGTTAGTTGAGTATTGTTGTTGTGGGAACTAGTTATTGATGAAATCACATCCTCTTTCACTAGATCGGAAGAAGATGGCATTTATTTCCAATAAATTAAATCCAAGCAAATGAAGGTGCTCATCCAATGCCTACAACAACTTGTCGAATCCATTGCATGACAGTCTTCATTTCCATCGCTTTTTTTTTTACCTTGACCATATGGACAAAGTCAAGTTGTGAAGGGATGTAATCGGTAAGTCCTGTAATAGTTTAGTTTTCTTTCGTTTAGTTGCTTAGATATTTTAGATATTTTTTTGCTAGGAGTTGATACAACTTTGCAAGTATATTACAGGGCTGTTTGTAATCTTCTAGAAGCATCTAGAAGAATCCAGACTAGTCTATAGCTACAATCAAGTCCTATAAATAGTCTCAAGTCTGGTTTAGTTAGTCTTTAGCAAAAAATATCTTGTAAAATCCTTGGGAGCAAATGATGCTCTTGTGAGCTTCCATAGTGGATGTTGGTCTTGTTTTCTAATTCAATAAAAATTAGCTCCTTGTTTTGTTGGTTTTCCCCCCCATTTTTTTATTTATAATAATACAATAAACCTGTGGTTCATATTGATAATGATGATAGCTCTTACAAGCAACTTACCAGAAAAGCATCCAAAACTGTCTTATATGGGGTACCCCTCATTTGCATCTGCCTTCTCACAGTGTCCAGTGGATAACATGTAAGTGTGGCAATGCCAGCAGAAAGCAATGCCGTAACAAGTGATGCTTCAGTTCTCTTTGATACTTCTCCGGCAAAGCCTTTTTTATCCTGCATAGAATGAATTTGTCATGATTTTAAGTTGCAAAAATGTGGTTGTACACCTCATCCAGGAACAATATTGCAGCACAGCTAACTCACAAATCAAACATGCAGAAGTTCACAGCAATATAGGGAGCTATCCCTATAAGAGAAGGTCCAAGACCATTGTAAAATGAGGCTATCCCTTCCTCTTTTAGCATGTTTAGTGCCACCTAAGAAGGGAAGAAATTTCACTGTCATGGAGATGTTATCATGATGTCAAGAAATGCTCAAGTATGGCTCTGTCACCTCTGTCATTGTTTTATACCCTGGCTCCACTGCCAAGCGTAGCCGAAGCACATCCAAAGGATAAGTGACCTGAAAATGAAAAGGTGGAAAGAGCAAATGCATGTATGAAGTGAAAGCCATAACAAGTCTTAAGGGCACAATTCATAATCAGATCAAAAAGAACCAACCAGTTCCACAAATTTATCCAAATTATTTCTACAAAGTCAATCTATTCAAGAATTAAAGCAATATCTCAACTGCAGACTTACAAAAGTAGATGTCATGCCAGCACAGGCACCAGCAGCAAGTCTTCCAACAACAGAAAGCTCACCATCCTTTCCCTTGAAGATTTTCTTTACAGCCAACAAAAATAAAAGAAATGAATACAGTTAAATTGCTGATAACCCAAGGAGGAAAAAATATTATATTACTTTCTCCAGATAGAAGGATGTCATGACTACCTTGTAAAATTCGTATGCAAAAAGCTGGACAGCGCTGTAGGGAATGATCCTTATAACCTGAACAATAATAAATATTAAGAATGCAAACATGAGATCACTTTAGAATGCAAAAACACAAGATTTACCTGAGGGAGGTTTCCCTTCCAGTATCCTTTAATCCCATCCTCTTTACCTATCACTGCTATGGCCTGCAGAATATATTGGAAAATATATGTATGAGAAACACTGCACACCACAGAAATAAGTTGAGAACCATATTTAGAAGGGAATGGTCATACATGCAGGGTTTTGATGCACTTCAAAAAAGTATGACAGAATTTGAGGTCCAACTCAGAATATAATGGTCCATTAAGGATGATTGTTTCTATCAAACAATAGATGATTTTCCAGGGATGGTAAAGCAAAAGGATTCAAAATTATAGGGTTTGTGCAATTTGGTGATTGAAGCTTTAAATTCTCAATAAAAAGCCTAAGATTACAAGAACATTCAAATTGACACTAGTAGCATCACTATATATAGGACTGGATTGATAGAATAAGAAGGCCTGTATGGTACTGAATGATAAATTTGATCTCAGTTGACACTTCATCTTCTTTCCATCTTTCCTCTTCACTATAAAAACTTTGACGAACCCCATCAAAAAGGATCACCACATTGTGTACACCTGAGTAAGCGCTGACCACCGGTAAAAACCACAAATGAAAGCACCAGACAAACACTCAAATCAAACCATCAAATATTACTACAGTCATTGTTTACATTAACCATGACTACAAACACCTAAATCTAATAATTTCTCCTAGCATCTATACCGAACACCAAAGCATTGGTTAAACAATCAAAATCAAACAGCCACAACTTCATTTCACTACAAAGATCAATCGACAAGAACCATGAAATTGCAAGCCTCACACAGTGAAAAACCTGCCAGAACTCTACAGCAGAGCCTGAAACTTCACCACCACAAAAATTGTCATGACAGCAGCAAGTAGCAATGAATCAGATTATTTTGGCTTTGATTGTGATTTATCACACATGAGTGTTATGGTTTCTCCCTTTTGAATCACCACCTTTAATATTAATTGGCTATTATGGGTCGCAAGGGCTTGGTTGTTCTTAGTGGCCGCCCAACAACTACTTCTGGAGGCCTTTAACCAGCCTCAATCTTATCATTTTCTAATGTATGAGTTATATGTATATACATATATGCTTTATATTTTTCTGGTATAATTATCAATCTTTCATGAGTACCTCGCATAATCTATGGGAGATTACCCCAAATCCAAACTATATTATATTCATATTATCATCATCCCTTATCACAACAAGTAGTAAAGGAAGTGATCTCTTGATTTGTTGTGTTCGTTATATATGTAACTATATGTCAAATACATCAATATCAATAGCTGCACTTTGCATTTAGGGTCTGTTTGTTTCGTTATCTTTCTATTATTTTTGTTATATCTTTTTGTCATTTTCAAATAGACTATTTGTCAAGAACAAATACCGATGAAAAAATAGATATTTTTACTCATAAACCGATCAAATAGACTGGATACTGATATGAAATATAGATAACAATGAAAAACAAATTGTACAAACAAAGCATTTCTACCACCATGGAAAAACAGGTTACTAGTATCACAAGAAAATATCTGCAACAGCTTTGCAAGATGAATACCCAAAAAAACACCATGATAAGCAATACAACTCATGAGTTCATTGGTTTCAGTGATCACCTAAAAAGGATGGCTGTAGCATACAGCTGTAATTTTCTTTCTTTCTTTCTCTTCTTCTTTTTTTCTCTCAAAATTTGGTAAAATATTTGAGTGAACGATTACTGTTTATTGTAAGGTCATCTGGTTCATGTAAGGATGCTTTCCACGAGCAAATACGACGGCAAAACATGCAATAACATATCAGTCCAGTCCAGTCCAGCCAATATATGTCTCGCTCACTACTAGTTTACCATCACTGTTGCTCACGGGCAATACATCACTCAAGCTCAAGGCTTCTCCCTTTAAACAACTATTAAGTTTGTCCGCATACACTTTATCATCTTCTGTGAGCTCTACTCACTAACTTTCACTTCTGTATTTACAAATGCGTCATCGGAAGAACCTTATGTGACGATTTCTCAAAGTGCCCGAGTTAGGTAATAATATTATATCCACATAAAGTGCATTTGAGACTCAAGGCATAGCTTTCAGCCCTTCACTAAATATATATTGTACAGCTGGGGACACGGACAACCATGTAAAGCAGTTAGGTAAAGTGTATATATCGTACCTCAACAAAACCAATGGCCTTTTTCGCAGCTTGTTGGCCGGCTCGAACCCCATGCGTCTGCAGACAAAAGAAATCAATACGCTCAAGTAAAGCATACGCGATGATCCAGACAACAACCACAGTAACTTTATCAATTTTGAAGCCAGTTAAAAACAAATACCAGAAACCACATGCTCAATTAGAATTGTAAGATACTCTATGGTTTTTAATCATCTTTATCGTTCAACTCTTCATCCATCAGTATTTTGACAACATCCAATTAAAACTTCCTACAGGTTTCTATTTGAATATCATCAAAATTCTAATTAAAATTCCGAATAAGATAATCAGAATAAACGAATGAATAAAAAAAACCTCTAGTAATCACCTTTCATTTCAAATTTAACTAACGAAAAAAAATTGTCCAACACAGAGGAAGCAAAAAATAACGAATCAAGGCCAATGCGGAAATTAAGTATTCAACAGGAAAAAAAAAAAAAACCGTAAAAGAAAAAAACGACTATTGGAATGGGAACCTGCATGAGGAGCTTAATGCGGTCGAGCGGAGCGGTGACGCTTTTAGCAGCAGCACCGGCGATGGCCCCGGCAAGGAAGAGCGCGGCGTCTCGAGGAACATAAGCGACTAAAGCCAGCGGATGATGGAGGAGCTGAGCTGCCGTTGGCTCGCATTCTCTCTCTCTCTTCTGTGCGACCGTTATAGAACCGAAATTACCGAAAACGACACCGAGAGGAGTGGATTTTACGGGACGTAGGCGTAGGGAGGAGTGTTTGTTCAACGGTTGGGAGTCGCTGAGAGCGAGGTCGAAATGAGAGGTTTTAAGGTTTGGGATGGTACGACACATCACTGAGTCGTTTTGGTTGCCCTCTCCCATGTTTGTGGAAATGCGAAGAGGTGGGAAAGGAAGGAGAGGAATTTGGTGGGAGATGCGAAAAGAAGATAAGGCGCAGTGGCAGTGGCAGTTGCTGCGGAGAAGGAAGGACGAGAGCAGAATATGTATAAATTGAATAACAAATGAGGGCTGTTCTTCGGACCAACGTGTTTAAAGCCACCTGCCACCTACTTTTTTTTTTTTTTTTTTTTTTTTTTTTTTTTATAATGAGCTGTAATTTTTATACATAACTTGCTTTATCTATAATTTTTTGAAAAAAAAAAGAATAAAATATTAATATTTTTAAATAAATTACAAAAATACCATCGAAAAGAAATTATTCCCGATTTTAGACAATATGACCTCTTCCTTTGAAGAGACGAGGTCTCATTCTCATAATGACATAGTCTCTTGAAGAGACGAGGTTGCAGCGCATGTGACCTCGTCTCTTCAAGAGACGAGGTCATTAGTGATTAACCTTGTTTCTTGAAGAGACAAGGCCAGCGGAATATAAACACCGTGCACGTCTTCTTCTTTCCATTTCCCATTTGTCCCGTCGAAACCCTAAACCCCAAATTACGAATTTTGCGATTGGTGCGGCCGCCGACGTCAAATCAACCCCAATTGGTTCCTCATTTGGCTGATTTAATTGCTCCGAAGTTGATTGTATTGCAATTTTGTAGGTAGGAGGATCAAAAGCGAGAGATTTTGTGCGAACCCACCGACGGCGAACGTTGATGTTGGATATCCATGTATTTTCATATTTTATTTCAATCACTCATGCTATATTGTTGAATGTCGATTGTATGTGTTGTTAGAATATTATTATAGCATGATTCCAACGCCGACGTTTTTTTTTTTTTTTTTTTGCTCTTGTATGTTGTACAGATATGTATGTATAATATTTGCATTGAAAAAAATCATGTCTAAGTAGTTGTTGTTGGATAATTATTTTAGGAATTTCAGTGTGGAAAAAAAATTAAAAATAACTTCAATTGTCGTTAACGAGGTGTATTTAGTACTTTAGTTTTGGTATGGCGCTTAGGTATGGCATGGAAATTTGCGATGAAAAAAGCTAATATTTGTAAGAAAGTAGAATAGATTAGAAAATTAAATTTCAACTTTGAAAGTGGAGTTGCAGCTTTATGAATTATGTTAAATATTACGAGGAATGCAATTCATAAGTGTGATTTTGTGAATTTGATGTGTGGAAGCTAATGTTGATGAGATGGCAGGATTTGTGAGGAAATGGATAAGGCGAAGTTCATACTGTACGCTCATGGTAATATTGTGCAAGGGGATGATGGTTTTGGTTATGATAAGCGGCTTGTTGCTATAGTCAGTATTAGTAGGAGTTCAACATATGAGCAGATAGTGGAGATTATTTGCAATAGACTAAAGATAAATAGGTATACACATCGGGTGGAGCTATATCATAGGATAGCTATTGGAGATAGGATGTTACGTTATGATATTATTCCAGTGACCGATGATGATGCGGCACAAGAGATGTTGGTGTACACAAAAGGCTAAATGGCTGTTTATGTGCAGATATTGGAAACTGAATTGTCACAGGCACCTGCAGGGGAAATGGGCAATGATAGAAATATTAAGAGCCAGGGGTTGGTAGACTCAAACTCTACTTCAGTTCAGACAATAGGCAGTGCACAAGTGGAAATAGTTCACTTTGAATTTTGTGGACTTACATCGGTAGGTGGTGATGATATGGATGCTGTGCAAGACTCATCGGCAAGTGAATCTAGTGACGACTATGGTGATGATGAAAATGTTAATGTCGAAGTATTTCGACAACAATATGCCTTGCCTGAGGTACAACGAAGAGGAAATAACTGGGATCGTTTCGTTGCTCCTATTGACATTGCTGCAGTAGGGAGCTTAGTGCCGGTTCCGTTTTTCAATGCTGAAGTTGGTAGTGCTTACGCAGCATATGATGATGAGCAGGAAATGAGTGCTGGGAATTGGAGCTTCAGTGATGAATTCAAGGTCGGGATGGGTTTTGAGACCAAAGATCATCTCATACGAGCAATTAAAATGTGACACATAACGAGCCATTATAATTTCAAGGTAGTGGATTCGGACCCAAGAGCATGGGCAGTGAAAATGTACTGATATACATAACAGAGGTTGTAAGTGGAGACTCAGAGGTAGTTATAAGAAACATGGTGGGTGGTTTCACATCACTAAATATGAAGGACCTCACACCTACTTGGAAGAAATCACTGGACAGGATCACTCTTAGTTGGACTCCACCAGCTTGTCCAGGGCCATAATATTGGAGACCCGCAATTCTCTAGATATGAGGGTGAAGGATCTGCAAACGAATATATTAAAGCAGTTCGGGTAAAATGTTCATATCAAGAGAATTCGTGAGACAAAGAGAAAGGCCATTGAGCAGGTGTATGGAAGTTGGGAGGCATCTTATGTGGAGCTCCCGCATCTACTCAATGCAATTACCGAGGCAAATCCAAGAACGAAGGTTGAGTGGCAAACTCAAGATTCAAATACCGCCGGCCACGTATTCCTAGATAAGCTTTTTTGGGCATTTGGTCCTTGCATTGAGGCATTCCACTACTACAGGTATGTATTGTAATATTTGTTAAATTTTGTTTTAGCTGATTGTTATATACTGACTAAGTTATATACGTTTAATCATTGCAGACCTGTGATCACAGTTGATGGTACCTTTTATATGGTAAGTACAAGCACAAATTGCTTATTGTAGTAGCAGTAGATGGGGCAAATCATATAGTCCCATTGGCGTATACTCTTGTCGATGAGGAGAAGGCAGAAACATGGAGTTGGTTCCTTGCAAAAGTGTTGGAACACGTCATCAAAGACCGATCCAATATTTGCTTGATATCGGACTGGCATGCCAGTATTAGGAGTGCGGTTGAAGGTGAGAATGCGGTGTGGCCTAGGGGATGGCCTTGGCGCTGGTGTACCCGGCATGTTGCCAGCAACTTTAATTCGAAGGCTAAAAGCAAGGAATGTAAGGAAATAGTAAAAAAAGCTGCCTATCAAGCCTAGTGTCAAAAGTTCCACGAATACTTTAATGCAGCACTTTAAAGTAATCATTAGATAGCACGATATTTTCGCGAGTTGCCTCAATGCATGTGGACTTTATCTTATGATGAAGGTGTTAGATTTGGCCAAGGCACAACAAACATGGCGTAGAGTTACAATTTAGTTATAAAAGATGCTAGGTACTTACCTGTGGCAGCATTGGTAAAGAAAACCTTCTACAATTGTAACTCCATATTTAATAAGTAAAGGCGTGAAGCCAGCGATGCCATGAGTATGGGTAAGTTGCTCACACAATACGCTGCAAAGAAGTTTGAGAGTTGGAACAACATATCCAGTTCCCATAGAGTTACGTGTTTCGATTACCAAGAACGGATATACGAGGTTATAACTACACCACGTCCAACAATGTATGATCAGAAAGGGGACCATATACAAAAAGTGGAGTTAAGATCATGTAGATGTATGTGTAACAAGTGGCAGACATACAGAATTCCATGCTCACATGTGATGGCAGTGATGGGCACAATGCACATGGATTGCTGTCCTTACGGGCCTCTTCGTAGATGGATTGATAGTTACCGGCACGGTTAGACTGGATTGGCCTGATTTATGCGAGGAGTTGCTAGGACTCCAGCCCGAGCCAGACATTGACATGGATGGTGGTCGCCTGAAGATGTCGTGGTTGGATAGCCACTTCACCCACCTACCTGATTTTGCTGATGATCTGATGATCAGACGCCACTCTAGGGCGTACATTTTGCTGCTGCTTGGGGGATTTATTGTCGCAGAAAAGTCCTCCAATTACGTCTATCTTATGTATCTCCAAATGCTCCGAGACTTTGAGACGGTCGGGCAGCACGCATGGGGAGCAGCCTGTTTGGCTTGGCTATACAGGCAGCTATGCTTGGCTTCCCACGTCGACATGGGAGACATGGCAGGACCATTAGTTGTCCTGCAGAAATGGGCATGGGAGCACTTCCTCCACATTGCTCTAATACGTCGACTGCACACATCAGTTACCGCGGGCCGCCCACTCATCAGTCGTTGGGGTGCAACTTTTGACATGACTCGAGTATCCACTCATCTCCTGATTGAGTACCTCGCTTCTTTTGATCGACAGATGGTGCATCGGATATGATATCCGTTCCCTCCTATACCTCAATTGATTTCTAATGTCTTGTACTCTTAAATTGCTATAGTTTGATGGTTTATTTACACAATAGGTCACTTTTCCTACTGCATTAGGTGGTGTGGGACCCCTATAGTTCGATCTTGCCTTCCCTACCTCCATACTGCCTAGCGGGTAGCAATGTTTGGCGTGCATGAGTCCCATTGGTTTGCTTCTACCTAGTCGAGCATTACTACCCTGACAGAGTGCTTAGACAGTTTGGTGGCTTCTAGGGGATCCCAGCCCCCCCCTGCCGACATGAGACCCCTCCATGAGATTGACATGAGAGGACGTTTCGCGTGGAACTGGCAGGTCGAGCATGCCAGGTAGATAGCTGAGTGGGATGCTTGGCGTGATTGTATAGTTGAGCTGCCAGATTTGCCTGCTGGGACATCTGATGATTACTTCCAGTAGTATCATGCAATCACCCGACGCTGGATTGGTCACACGGGAGCTATCATACGATACATGGTAAGATCACTGTCTCTGTAAGCTTTATATGGACTTGTACTGACTTGGCAACTATTCACCGATATACTTTTTTGCTATTACTCGCAAGTTAATTTCATTTATAGCATCCCAGACATGCCCCCAGAGCTTACTCCATCCACTGCACGAGATGTCTGTCGTATGGTGGAAGAGTTTATGGGGTTGAATTTTAATGATCCAGTGCCACCAGCTCCACCATTAGCAGCAGCTCAGGGTGACCCACAGTCTCATACCATACAGAGACAACAGCCTCCTAGAGAGAGGAGTGGGTGGGGACGGGGCCGGGATCAGGGACGAGCTCGAGCAACAGGTATTGAGATCAGAGATGAGCCTGAGCTGTTCGATCTATCTTCACTTGATAAGGATGGTCCCTCCCAGCTCATTCAGGATAAAGCTGGCCGGTCATCGATATCTTACTATATGGGGGACACCCCCATGCCAGACCCGTCATACACTGAGTTCCATACCCCTTGGCTCTATAGAAGAGACGACCATCGCCATCACATGATATGGGGGAGGGCCTCACACAGGTCGAGCCAAACCCTATTTCATTCCATCAGTACAGTGCTGCTACTGAAGATGAGGATGCTGCAGTTACAGAGATTGTTCCATCTACATAGCATTCTCATCTGCGTACCCCGTTACCTAGGACGTACGTGAGGTGGGGTAGAGACCGAGGCCAAGGACGAGGGAGGCGGGACACACATTAGCAGCAGTAGTAGAGGATAGATTTTTTTATTTTATTTTAATTGTTGCATATAACTTCTTACTTTTTGGTATTATTCTTGTATGTAGATTGTACTCCTTTTCTCTTTTACATTTTAAGAGAACAATCAATCAGCATTTCATTTCATATTACGTGTTACGAGTCTACGAATTCTCATATTTTGATTGTACTGTGCTGAGAAAGAATCACAATACTGTTGTGATTGAATGATTTGGATTGGGATTGAGAATGTGTGTTTAGGCGGAATGGTATTATAGCTGTGTTGTATTTGGATTGGGTTTGGGAATATTACAATTTCTTTGTCCTTTAGCCACGGTAGAGCATGGTTAATGGCTCGTATAACAATTTATATTTCTACTTGATAGGTTTTATATGTAATTTTTTAGGTTTCTCAAGTAATAAAGTGATGTTTGTGGAGGTAGAGCCTGACATCGTCTCTTCAAGAGACGAGGTCACATGAATAATGACCTCGTCTCTTCGAGAGATGAAGTCATTATGATAATGAAGAGACGAGACCATCTTGCATAAAAGCCGAAATAATTTTTTTCCGATGACATTTTCCTAATTTATTTTAAAAATATTAATATTTTATTCATTTTCCCTAATTTTTTAAACAAATCTATAAAATTCATTATGGATATTATATTTTTTGTATAAGAAAATTGACCCTAGGCTAATCCACGGTTCGTCCTATTCCTATCTTAATTTATTGTTTAGGTAGTAAAATAAGTTAGCTTTCGATCCCAATCTTCTTATTTTTGCGGGTATTTTATTTGTGAATTTTAATTATCAAATCAAATATTCGTCATTTATTTATTTATTTTTTCGAGCCATAAGTAGAGTTCTAACATCCACCAAACCCGAAATCGAAATTTCAATCAAGGTTAGAAAATGATGGACGGAAATCTGAATCTTCTCTTCTGATGCCAATCCGGCTCTAGAGTGCCATCGATTCATGGCCCATTTACGGTATGATTCCTGCACCTAGGGATTAAACTATGAACCGATAATTATTTTTAAGTTAAAATTATATGAAAAACTTTAAATAAGATAAATTTTAAATTTGAAAATACTAATGTCACGTTTGATATACGTGAATGATTTGGAATGAAATGAATTTGATTAGAGTGGAATGAATTGGAATGAAATGAGTTTGGAAATGATGAATCAATTTCTATGTTAAAAAGATTACATGAAATGAAATAGCTAAAAAGTGTAATTACCGGAAATATCCTTAATAATAAATGCAAAATATACATACATGATAGGGTAACAAAGTAATTGTACTACTTATAATTAATAAAGATGAAATGGAATCGCGATTCCGTCTTCTCAAAGATGGAATCGAATTCTACTTCAAAGCTAATGTTAGATACCAAGTCCAAAGGAAGAACTCAACGTAAAAGACTAGCTTATCGGGTGGGAGAATCTTCTAGGTTTGAACCATTTCACAATTTCTCGTGGAATTGATGTGAGATCGTAACATTATCCACCGCTTAAGAAGCTGACGCCCTCGGTGGCCCACTTTAGATGGCCCATTGTGGATGGCTTTTACTTTGAGTGGCTACACTCTAACCCTTTTCTATGTAGCCCTTTCCCAGGTAGCCTTTTTTCAAGTCGCCTCTTTCTAGATTGTCCCTTCTGCTACCATTAGTCTCTCAACGAGAACATCAAATGTTAGGTATTAAGTCAAAAAGGAAGAATTCAACCCAAAAGACTAGCCTATTAGGTGTGAGAGCCCTCTAGGCTTAAGAACTATTCCACAATTTCTTGTGGAATCGATGTGGGATCGTAACTGCTGGAATTGAGATTCCAAAGAATTACAATTCTGACTTCTAAAAACGCTTCCAAATATTTAGAAAGGGAATGGAAACAGAAATTGCGATTTTATTCCAGCCCATTCCTGCATACCAAATGTGCCATAACATGACCTAATAATTTGTTTACTCTAAGGAAATAAATATTTACTCTCTCCTTATTCTATTTAAAACTGCTATTAAGATATTTAATTGACAGTAATTAATAGCAATCCATTTCGTCATACACGATTTATTTTCAAATTTTATTATATATCTTATATTAAATATATTATCTAAACAATTATTGTCTTTCTATAATAAAGACAAGGATATTAGATATTTTATTTTTACTTTAATAATTATTTGTTTTATTTTTTTAACAATCGAATATTGTAATAGTCATTACAACAACTTTAGTATATCAAATTTTAATTGTAGTCCCAACAATTTGGGATTGTAAAATACTTTGGAGACAAAAGAAAATGTTTTTAAGATCAGGCCAAAAGGCGTAGTCGATGGACAACAGGTGAATATTCCTGTACTACCCCTTATTAGTAAACAAATACCAGCTAACGAACTGAACCCCCACTAATAACTAAGATTGCTCGGGGTTGGATAATCTATCAAATGCTGATTAAGTGTGGAGGGTATAGGTTGTTTAAGAATAGAGAATCATTGATATTTTCTTTCCGGTTAAGGGTAGACTGAAGACTACGGCCCTTCCCTATTTGGGACTCGTTCAATAACTACTATAGGACACAGGGTTTCGGGCTGAAGCTGGCTGGCAACCAACAGGCAGGCAAAAGAGGACTATCTCAATTCTTGCTTTTGAAGCGAAGCGACTTATATTTAATTTTTTTTTCATTTCTCTCTCTCTTTAATGATATCAGTTGAGCCATCGGTTTTACATAATGACGATTTTAAGTCAGCTAAGTGGTGAGAAAATAAAAAACCAATGACTCCTTTGTCAATTGTAGAACTACTTGATTAGTTTGAAAACTTTCGTTGATGGTTGATGATCAGTAATTAATTTAGATCTCACTCATGCTTATGTTTACTTTAGGGTTTGTCACTTGCTTGAATCTAGTAGGGGTCAGACTTATAATTAATGGGCTTGAATTGCGGCTAGTGAAGAATTTTGCAAAATTGGAAAACTCATGAGTAGTGTGTTGGGCATAGGTCCAGTGTGACCACTCCAATGCTTAAGTTAGTATTTACCATGATGAGCCTACAGATTGAATGAATACGAATGGATTCATGCAGCATTACATTAATATGGAATGAGCTATGAATATTTATAGGAGATTGACCTGGCGATTTTACCAATAGTGGATGAATGGGTGAATGGTCAGCTGGCTTAGTTGTTACAATCGTATTGGACTTGGTGATGATTAGGGAGAGGTGTCATGACACCGTCTTATCTTACGCAGAGCGATCCTGACTGAGCCATGGATGCCGAGTGAGAAATTCGTTCAGACTAACTGAGCATTATCTTTAGGTTGGCATGGAAGTCAGTTTACTGTTAGTGACTTAAGGGGCCTAGGGCCAAGTATATTGGCATGGGCTAGTGGAATGGAGGGTTTGGCTTCAGATAGACCTGAAGTCAAGAAGTCAACAGTTGTCGCTCTTCCTCTCCAACACCTCCCCAACCCAAAATGTGTAGACAATGGGAGTAAGCTAACCATAAAGGCCGGCCAAGTCGAGTAGGGGAAGTAACCGCTTTATTGTAGGTCGAGCGCCCATTGTTAGTTTTATACCTTGGCTAATCAAAGTGTCTTTTCACATACTAACTTTTCGTGTTTTTAGCAGGAAAACATAGCACATGGTAATGACTCACAACTCGCGAGTTGTAATGGTTATTATTTCGTACTTTGTCACGTAGCATCATCTTATGTAATTTAATTTGAGCCATTAATTCAATGATCGGGGTATATCCAATGGTCAGGGCCGATTTGGCTTTATTCTCTTCATCATTTCATTATTTTCCCAAGGTTTTCATAGGGATCTATAAATATCTAATCGAGGCAGTCAATTATATCCTTCTATACTTTTTCTTCTTATTTTATCAATTCTTTAGTCTTCTTATTTTTCAAGTAATCATATCAAAAGTTTTTTACAATAGCTGGTAAAAGTGGCAATTCGTCTCATACTGTTAACGGGGCTTCTCAAAGAAAAAATCCTAGGGTAGTTTCCCCCATTCCTTCGGCAATGTGGAACTCCTATTGCTTAGGAAGTTATGGAAAATAGCGCGAAAGAGTATGGCCTCACCATAAGTGACTATTCTACTCCCTTTCATGACAGTGCCCACTTATTTGTAGCAGTTGAGTCCTATCACTCTGACCTTTATCAGGTGATAGGAGTGGATGCAAAAGATCTTGAGGACGTTTTTTTATTCCCTTTTTTACTTGGGTGCCAGAAATAAGCTTAACAACTTTCATAGTGAAGCTTGCAAAGAGAATCTTTGTAATGAGTGATATTATTGTTGATTCTCTATATATCTAAGGTTTTGATGATAACAAAATGCTCAAAAAACTAACTACTCTATTAGTGTGTAGAATTATATTCAGAACTTTATACAGAATATTGGTGAATTTGTTGAACACATATATAAGGTTGAATGATATTAAATCTTATATCTGAACAAGTTTTTAGATATGTAGACAAGAGTTGTTATACGATATGATGATTTCGGATGTTGTTTAAAAAAGAAAAAGGCACACAGAATGTTTTCCAGAAGGATAATTAAAGTATAACACGTTTCCAGCAACACAGAATCTTTCACAGAACCTTTGGGAGAAACTCAAAACAACCATTCTGAATTGAAGTTAGTTTCCAGAAACACAGAAGTTTTTACAGAACCTTCTCAAGAACCTTCAACAGTAATTCTAGTTAAAGATAGTTACTGTTCATCTTCTCAAACAAGATTTACATTTTTTTATGAAGAAGATCAATGATTTTGAAGACCTAGCTCCGAGATAATAAGTATATTCGGATAGTATATTTACTCGTTTCACTAAAGTTGGATTATTCTAGGGGATTAAAGCAATTGTCGGATTGGTTATATTCATCAAAGAAGTTTTCTAGAGAGAAAGACAGAAGTTACGGTTGATTAACTATGGATTGATTTCAAGACAGAACAGTTATGTTTTTTTTTATTTTTCTCAAGATAAAACAAATTCGAATTGGATATTATTAAGAAAATCAAAATAAGAACAATGTTATCTTTAAGAAGATGACACACGAAGATCACGTTGAAGACCGTGATATCAGCAACAATTCTCCAGATTTATCTTCAAGATCAACGTTATCAGAAGCTCTCAAACAGAAAACAAATGGATTATCTTAAATCACGAATTTCAAGCAGATCTTATCTCACTTCAGCGTATCAAGGATTTAAATTCAAATCTGGAACCGAAGTAAATAAGAAGAACGAGATTTTCTCTTGAAGATATCAGCAGCGTTTGAAAATTTAAATTAAGGATAAGAGGTTACAGATTTTCATCCGAGATTTTTGGGATATCTATCTTATCTCAAGCACAAAAATTCTGAACGATAGAAGGACATGATATGCGAACAAAGATAAAAGCATAAAGAGATACAGAACTTTTCACTATTTAAGAAAAAACAAAAAATCGAGAGCTGAGTGACTTCAATCATTGATCGAGAAATCTTAAGAGTTGAAAAAGCACACTTTCTTTATTCCTTACGTGCAGAATTGTAGCAAATTTTATTGCAATTTTACACTTTATTCTTTTACAAACGAAGCAACTTGTTGTTGGCTTCAAGTGAGTTAGTTCAATTACTAGTTTAGACTCTGTAGATCGATTGAAGCTAGAGGATAGCTGTGAGAATCGAGCAGAGAGAATTGTACAAGCTTGTAATTGATTTTATTGGATATAGTGGAACAAAACCCGAGGATATCGGGGTCCCCCTCGGAGCTGGAAGAGTGGACTGACGCACAAGGCGGAACCACTATAAATATCTGCCTGATCTTCTTATCCCTTCTCTATTTATATTTCCATAGTTTATTTTATTACTGTTTAATTGTTCATATTGTTCTCTTAACTTAAAATCAAAGGGGATTGTTTTTAAAAGGCAAAAATTTTAATTTTCTGAAATAATCAATTCAACCCCCCTTCTTGATTATTTTCGGGACCAACAATTGGTATCAGAGCAGGACTCTTTATTAAATTGAGTGATCCAAACAAAATGGCTGAGAACAATATTGCAATTAATAGAGCTCCATATTTTGATGGTTCAAATTATCTTTATTGGAAAATGCGAATGACAACTTATATCAAAGCTAATGATTATGCTTCTTGGCAGGTGATCCAATTTGGAGACAACCCAATAGCAATATCGATGATGCGAGTTTCACAGATGAAGAGCTAAAGTTGATTGAGAAGAACAATAAGGCTAAGAATCTCTTACTCACAACCATAGCTCCTTCTGAATTTTATCTAATTTCCTCCTGTGAATCAGCAAAGGAAATATGGGATACTCTTTCAAAAACTTATGAAGGAACAGACACAATTAAGGAAACAAAAATCAATTCATTACTTCAACGTTATGAATTATTTAAAATTAAGTCTGATGAGAAAATTAAAGATGCTTTTAATAGATTCACTGCTATTACTAATGAGCTAACCTCACTTGGAAAGAAATTAGATGATTCTGATCTTGTCAGGAAAATGCTTCGAATTTTGCCAAAATCGTGGGATGCCAAAAAGACAGCTATAGAAGAAGCTCAAGATTTAAATAAGCTGACACTTAGTCAGTTAAGGGAAAAGCTGATGGCATACGAGTCACATCATGATACAACTGAAGAACCAGAAAATAGTTCAAAGGCAATAGCTTTCAAAGCCAAAAGAGTTGTTGAATCTGATTCAGAAGAGGATAGTGATGACGAAAATATTAACATGCTTACAAGGAGATTCAACAAATTCTTGAAGAAAAAGAAAGGTAAAAAGTTCAAAAGTTTCAATAGATCTAACAAATTTGATGCAGGAAAAAGCTATAAGGACAAAGAAGAAAAGAAAGAGAAGAAAGAAATTGTGTGCTATGAATGTAAAAAACCGGGACATATTAAATATGAGTGCCCTGTTTTAATCAAAAAGATTGAAAAGTTCAAGAAGAAAAGTCGAGCAATGATGGCAACTTGGAGCGATTTGGATGAGTCAGAAGCTGAACCAGAAGTATAAGTGATAATGAAGAAGAAGCAAACCTTTGTCTCATGGCTACTTCTGAGGTAACTTCTGAAACTGATGATGAATCAATTGAAGATGATATGATTGCTGAAATGGAAAAACTTTTAAAAGCTCTTAAGAAAGCTGATTTAAAAATTGCTAAATATGATAATGAGATAAAATCATTAAAGAATGAAAAAGACGCATTAAAGCAAACCAATTCCTTGCTTGTTGATGAAAATGATATCTTGAAGAGTGACAATGAAAAGTTTTTTAAGGATAATGAAAAGCTAAGAAAAGACAATAACTTGCTAAGAGATGAAACAAGCGTTTTGAAAGTAAAAATTGATGAATTATCGAATTCAATAAAGAACACGTTCAATAAGTTCAATGAAAGTGATGAAAAGCTAAAAATGTTGATTTCATCACAAAGATTGTCGTGTGAAAAGCATGGTTTAGGTTATAATTATGGTTTGAATTCAAATACATCCAAGAAAACTATATTTGTGAGAGCCAAACCAATTGTAAATGCGGAATCAAGTGTTAAAAAGATTGATTATAAAGCAATACGTGGAAAAGAAAAGTATGTTCAAAAATCCAGAATGAATTCCAGAAGTTATTTAGAAAGAAAACATTCTTATGGAAATCATACAGAAGGTATTCCAGAAGCTATTCAGAAGTTATCCGAGACAGAATAGTTGGAGACAGGTAAACAACAGGTATTGGAATAATAATAATACATATATATGTTTCTTTGTAATAAGATTGGTCACATAGAAAAGTATGTTATTATAAAAGAAACAAGCTCAGTATTCAGCAAGTAAAACAAAGATGAAACGAGCTTGTCTTTCAAAGGACCCAAACTTGTTTGGGTTCCTAAAAAGGTTTAATCCTTTTATTTTTGCAGGAACATGAAGCTAAAATCAATGGAACATGGTATCTTGATAGTGGATGTTCCCGACATATGACAGGAAATGCTTCATTGTTCAATAGCATAACATGGGAAGAAAAAGGATATGTAAAATTTGGAGATGACAGTAGAGGTAAAATTATTGCAACTGGAAATATTGGTATGTCACCTCATACTATAGAAAATGTTTACTTAGTAAAAGGCTTGAAACATAACTTATTAAGTATCAGTCAGTATGTGATAAAGGATATAAAATGGTTTTTGAAAAAGATAAATGCTTTGATTTAGAAAATGGTATAAAATTATTTGAAGGTTTTAGAAAGAAAAAATATATTTGATAAAACCTAATAAAATGGAGGATGCATGTTGCTTGTTATCTATGAATGATCAGATCTTTGTTTGGCATAAACGCTAGGACATGTTAATTTTAATCAATTAGAAAAATTATCCAAAAAGAATATAATAAGAGGTTTACCTAAAATAAGTATTAAACAGGATGTGAAATGTGATACATGTTTAAAAAATAAAATGGTATCTGTTTCTCATAAAAGTAAAAATGCAATAACAACTAGAAGACCTCTTGAGTTGTTGCATCTTGATCTGTTTGGACCTACTAGAACTCTTAGTATGGGTGGATGTAAATATGGATTTGTTGTTGTAGATGACTATTCGAGATATACTTGGGTTATGTTCTTAAGACATAAAAAGGATACCTTTGATTCTTTTCAAAAATTTGCAAAACAAATACAAAATGAAAAAGGAGTTTCCATAATTAGTTTACGAACTGATCATGGAACAGAGTTTCAAAATTCAGATTTTATAAATTTTTGTGAAGAACATGGGATATCTCATAACTTCTCAGCTCCATATACACCTCAACAAAATGGAGTTGTAGAACGCAAAAATAGAACTATACAAGAAATGACTAGATCTATGTTAAATGAAAGTGGTGTTGCTGAGTATTTTTGGGCAGAAGCAGTGTCTACAGCTTGCTATATTATCAATCGAGTATATATTCGGCCCATGACAACAAAGACCGCTTATGAATTGTTTCGAGGTAAGAAACCTACTGTTTCTTATTTTCATGCTTTTGGATCTAAATGTTTTGTAAAAAGGAATGTTCACAATCTTGGTAAGTTTGATGAAAGATCTGAAGAGGCAATATTTTTAGGATATTCTTTAAATAGTCGTGCTTATCGTGTATATAACAAATCCTCAAAAATTGTTGAAGAATCAATTAATGTTAAGTTTGTTGAAGATACAAAAGATGATGAGTCAGATGAAGAAAAGGATCTCAATCCTAAAACAGAACCTAGTACAGAACCTATATCTGGAGTATCTAACCTTCCAGAAAAGAAGAGAAGCAAGAACAGAAGGTATTCAGAAATTGTAAGATCTGAACCAGAAACTTCTAAAGGTTGGAAATACAAGTCTGCTCATCCATCTGAACAAATAATTGGTAATATACAAACTGGTGTTCAAACACGAGGTAAGTTACAAGATTTTGAAAATCATTTTGCTATGTTATCTGAAATTGAACCTAATAATATTGAAGAAGCTTTAAATGATAATAGTTGGATTGATGCCATGCAAGAGGAATTAAATCAATTTCAAAGAAATAATGTATGGAATCTTGTACCTAAACCTGAAGGAAAATCTGTAATTGGAACTAAGTGGGTATTTAAAAACAAACTAGATGAAAACGGAAAAATAAGTAGGAATAAAGCAAGATTAGTAGCTAAAGGATATTCACAAGAAGAAGGAATTGACTTTGATGAAACATATGCACCTGTAGCTAGATTAGAAGCAATTCGTTTAATGCTTGCATATGCATGTTTCAAAAATTTTAAAGTTTTTCAAATGGATGTAAAAAGTGCATTCTTAAATGGATTTATAAAAGAAGAAGTATATGTTGAACAACCCCTGGTTTTGAAGATCCTATTAAACCAAATTATGTTTTAAATTAAATAAAGCTTTATATGGTTTAAAACAAGCTCCAAGGGCTTGGTATGAAAGATTAAGTCTGTTTTTAATTTCAAAAGGTTTTCAAAGAGGAACAGTTGACACAACTTTGTTTTAAAAACTTATGAACAAGATATTTTGGTTGTGCAAATATATGTAGATGATATTATATTTGGTTCTACTAATGAAATATACTGTCAAGATTTTGCAAAGATATGCAGGCAGAATTTGAAATGTCAATGATGGGAGAGTTGACATTCTTTCTTGGACTACAATTAAACAAACTAAAGAAGGAATCTTCATACATCAAGAAAATACAAACAAATTCTTAAGAAGTTTGGATATGAAGGAAGTAAAGGAGTTGCAACACTTATGAGTACTTCAACAAGGTTAGATTCTGATTTAAACGGAAAGAAGGTAAATGAAAAATTATACAGAAGTCTTATTGGTTCTTATTTTTATACTTGACTGCATCTAGACCTAATATATTATTCAGTGTATGTTTGTGTGCGAGATTTCAAAGTGCACCAACAGAAACACATTGACAGCTGTTAAAAGAATTTTCAAGTACTTGATAAATACTTCAAAGTTAGGCATTTGGTACCCTAAAAATCACAATTTTGATTTAATAGGATACATCTTTTTCATCTTGTGGAAGCACCTAATGAGTACATTGCTACTTCCAGGATCGAGCAACTGGGTAACCTTGGTCTATAGGTCTAGGTTTTGTGTTTATACTAGATGTTTGGGGTTTGGCTTGCATCTTCCATTGTCATCCTTTCAAGATGATGTTCTAAATCCTTCAACTGGACTCCAGTCTGGTTGATGTCGAATTCTTGAAGGTTATTGATTGTTTTTTAGGCTTGGTGCATCGACCTTCGTTAAAGACCTTCTCCACAATTGCTCTAACAGTGTTTTTATGATCAAGTGCCCTAATAACAAATGGGTGCAACTACAGTAGAAAAAAGAGCTACCTTTCTTTACTAGATTAGATCCAATATGAAAGATTAGAAAGGAAAAATTTTCATCATGGAAATGGAGAGGGAGGCTGCATTCACGACTCGTTGGGTGAATTTACCCTCGAGTCTTCCTTCAGCCATATTGCTTGCTAATGATCAAGAGACTTTGGCGGAGCTTAATTCTTTCCCAAAATGCCATCGTTCGGTGGGTGTCGGCTTCCTTATTGCTAAGGAGATCATAAAATTCTACTGTAAACCTTTTTCAAAGAGTAGGAGAAGGATGCTCAAGGTATGAGTCGAGCATGAATTCCGAGCATTTGGGGTTATATGTTTTTTGAGGAGTGTTATTTGAGAATGATATAACCGTGAGTTTACCAGTCATTGCTTTACA
Organism: Combretum micranthum; assembly: GCA_024138025.1. Taxonomy (NCBI): domain Eukaryota; kingdom Viridiplantae; phylum Streptophyta; class Magnoliopsida; order Myrtales; family Combretaceae; genus Combretum; species Combretum micranthum. Next base: position 14,859 of record JAMXBD010003667.1, on the reverse strand, counting down.
TTAGTTTGATCTTAATAAGTTTTTTCTATTTTCGTAAGTGATACTAGAAAAGGAAGATTTTGAGACATCATTGGTTTTTTTATCTTGGCCCATCGAGGGGTAAAGGTATGAAGAAATCTCCATTGGCAAGTGGAAGACGAGACATGTAAAGCAATCATTTGATTGCTAAAGACTCAGCGATCTAGAAGGGTAAGGTGTTCGTAGGGCCTTCGAGTGCCAAAAGAGGGCGTGCTAAGCAACAAAGACCTAGATTATCCTAGACTCCTGCCAAGAGGCCTCATCAACAAGAAGGTAAGGTTTTTGCTGCTCCTTCTATGAGTAATAGGTCCCTATCTGTTGAAGGGAATCATCGTAAGGATATGGGTGCGCTATAGGGGCCATAAATCGCTTTGTTACCGGTCGTTGTCCGGATGACCCAATCGAGATAGATTCCAACCATTATGAGGAGTACGTTCCCATATCAACTGAAGGTGAGGGGACTTTTGGGTCAATTATCACCCTTCCTCTTACCCCTATCTGGCATGGACCAATTAATCGAATTAAGTTACTATATGAGGTTGTCATTTGTTTTCTTTGGGTTTGCTGTCTGAAAGGGACAATTTGTTTGGGTACTTTACTTATGTAAGTAATGCCAAACTTGTTCTTATTATTCCTCACTATACTGTTTGCTTATCTCCTTCATTGCTTGTAGAAAATTGCTAAGAGTGTTACAGAGGTAGTTTGTGTGGTAGGATTTTCCAAAGGGAGATCAATCACTTATGATTGGAACATTTCAATTAGGATAGATATTTACAGGAGGTAGGTTTAGCTTTTTTTCATGAGTCCATTTTATTATAATACCTGTGCTGGGTATCGTACCCTTTACTTCGACTAAAGGTCGAATATGACATCCTTGAGTAGAGGTTCCGAATGAAGGATCGCTAGGCTAATCACTATAGGAGGATATGTTAGCTGCCAAGAAGAAGATTGATGAGTTGTATTCCGAGTTACAAAATCATATATTGGCTGCTCATGATGAGATCTGTTTACTTGATGACGAAAGGCATGAGCTCTGTAGGGATAATCAAGAGCTCCATGCTAAGAACAACCGACTTCAGCAGTTATTGGAAGATGGCTGGAGAGAGTTGGCGAAAAGTTGTTTGGTTTTTCATTCCCTTGATATGGAGATGATGCCTCAAAGAGATGAGTTCCAAGCTTTAGTTGCCAAAGTTAACGTTGACTTGAAGAAGTCTTATGAAGACTTAGATAAGGCCCAAAGAGAGCATGACGAGCTATGTGAGCATGTCTGGGCACTTAAAGCCAAAGTTGTTGCCTTCAATGCTAGTCAACAAGGTCTACCCTTGATGATTATTTTGGCAGTAGGGCTTAGGCAGAGTGAAGAATGGAGATTGATAGGGGATTATTGGCAAGATTATCCAGTATATCTATGAAAATTGTTCTTGCAAGACAGTTCATTGGACTAGTTTCCGTTCGTATCTCTTGGATGGAGCAGTTATCTTGGAGGAAGACGAAGATGCTAAGGAAAAGGAAGAGGATGTTATCCATGAGAATGAGCATGTAACTCAAAATGTTAATGGGGAGATGTCGTTTGAATCTGTTCTTGGTACTACTCCCATAGAACAGCTCAATCTGTTTGGAACTGAGGGAGCCCATCCTATTGGACATGACTAGGGGTTGGGGTTACCAGGTGAAGTAGCTCCCCCTACTGGTTCGATAAGTGGTGCGGAAGTGAGGGGTTGCCTACTTCCTGGATTGATTAGTTCGTAAAGGAGCTAAATGAGGAGTTGGCAAGGGATTGATGGTGCCTGTTAGGATGACTATTGTTTTCTGCTTATTTACTTAGTCAGGGTATCAACTGCTTAATTTTTTCTTTTGTTTGCCTGGTTAGGATGCAGACCATTTGATGTAATCATTTTCACTTCTTTTAATGAAATATTTTTTTTATTTAATCTTTTCCTAGGATCTTTTTCCTAGAAGTCTTTCATATTCCATACTGTATCTTTTGATTAGACCTTTATCCATTTATCGCTTTCCAAAGCTTTTATGCACTGTCATTCCAAGATTTGTGCCGTATCTTCATTAGTGAGTATCTTAGTGTGGATCATTAGATTGCAATTGAATCAATTGGACTACTGGGGTTATGCGTTGGTTGACATTCCTTAGGTACTATGGGATTTTTTCATCATTATCTCTTTAAGCTTTTGCTTATAAATAAGGAGGTGCTTTCCTACCGTTAGTTAATTCATAAATTTTTTCTTCTTTGATTCGTAAGCGTTCTTTGATCTTGAGAGTAACCTCTCTTTTTTTTTCATGAAATTTTAGTCATGTGTTTTGTTAGAAGAGTCAAGTCCTTGGCATCGTGTTGCTCCACCTCCTTTTTTGGATGGTTCGGAGTTTTCCAAAAGGACTTTTATCCAAAGTAAGCTTTGTTCATGGTGGCAAGATCTTCCTTCTTGTATTGTGTCATGTAATGGAGGCCATGGATCTCATTATTTCTAATTATATGGAGCTTTTGATGGCAAAGAAAGAGCATGTGTGCTCGAACGAGCTGAGTAGCCCTTTACAATTCTAGGGCTTTTACTCTTTCTCTTTTGGCTCTTCTCGATAGAGTTAGTGAAGGGGAACCATGTGAGTACCTTTTTGTCTTGGAAGGTTTTGGATGCCAGGATGATTAGATCCACCAGGATGGAGTCATTAAAGAAGGATTGATTGAGTCACTCTTTGCTCTTGCAAAGACTCAGTCGTTGTCAATTCTTTGATAATCCTACTTTATTTAGGCTTCTTCTGTTTGGGATGCATGGCATAGCTTCCATGTGTTCTCCTTATCTTCACTCTCTAAAATGGTCCTTGGTTAAATTTACCTCTTGTCTTCATACATGTCCTCCAAATGCTTTGAAATGAATATATGACTCAATTAAGTATATATTCTTATATAAATACTACTAAAAAGCTCTAAATTGAACTTAATATATATGGGAAAATCCTATAGAAATTAAGCCTATTAGAAAACAAAGTCATTACAGCTGTAAGTAAACTACATAAAAACATCTTCTTGTATAAAATACTTCCTTAGGCTATTTACATTCTACATTCTTAGGATTGGTTATCAGTTGAGTCGTTCCAAATGATATGTATTGTTACCAAGGTTCTTTATGACTCAAACATGATCTTCCTAGATTGGGGTCAATTTCCTTTGACATTCCTCAACATCCAAGTAGACTAGTTTTCGACACACTATGTCACCGGGGCTGAATTCTTTATACCTGACTTTCTTATCGTAATAGCACACGGCTCTAAGTTGGTAATCCATGAGCTTTTGTTTGATCTAGTTTTAGAGTTCTTCTATAGTATCTAGGTTAGATTTTAATGTTATTTGGTTCATCTCTGGGTTGAATCCTTGTGTTTTGTGGGTCAGAAGTTCTAGTTCAACGGGTTTACTATTTCTGTACTAAATGTTAACCAATATGGTGTTTCACCAGTAGTCGTTTGGTGTGTGGTCCTATACCCCCAAAGTATATTAGTTAATTGGTTTGACCACCCAACATGGTATCGATTGACCATCTTTCTAAGACTTTCAGCTATGGTTTGATTTATTGCTTCAACTTATTGGTTTAGGGACAAAACACTGATGTGTATCGAATTTCAATGTGATGATACTAACAGAATTCACAGAATTGATCATTGTCAAGTTGAGTGTCGTTGTTGGTGATGATGACTTTATGGTACTCTGAATTGGCATAGAATGTAGTTGGTTACAAAGGTTTCTATAGCTCACTCCATAATGTAGGTAACCGCTTATGCTTCTACACAATTGGTAAAATAGTTGACAACGATGATGATAAATCATTTTTTTTCTAAAGGTCCTAGGGAAAGGTCCAAGTATATTTATTCCCTACTGAGCAAATGGCCATGGGCTGGCGCGTGAGTGTAGGTAGTTGCTCAGTGCGCGAGCTAGGGGTGCATGCTTTTGGCATTTGCAGACATTTCTTTGCTAGCTTTGCTATATCCTTTTTCTTAGTCGGCCAATAGTAGCCGAGCTGTAGAGCTTTCACATAAAGTGTTTGTCTAGCAACATGGTTGCTGTATTCTCTTAAATGTAAGTTTGCACTTATTTCGATCAAAGATAACAGATGAAGGGTATGTTATGGCCTCTCCAAAATAAAACATCGTTCAGTAGTATATAGTTGGTGGCTTGGTACATGAGCTTCTTGGTCATCTTTTTGTTGGTCGATAGAGTCCGTACGCACAAGTGTTCCTTTATTGGGTCCATCTAGCAAGGCAGTGGGAGGCTTTCTTTAATGGCAGTGGCTTTTTGATGTTGTTTGTCAATGGTACGACGTGGTAGATACTCCATGAACACTCCTTCTTCTTTTGGCTCGGGGTTCGAGAGGCTTACTGCTACAAACTTGGAAAGTCTATTAGCTTCGGTATTTTTTTACTCGAGGTATTTTGTGGATACTCTAACTAGAAAAGTTGGTTATCAATGACTGAACAAGCTCTAGGTACATTATCATAACATCTCCTTTGTTCTCCTATTCTCCCTTAACCTACTATACTATAAGTTAGGATTCTGAGAAAAATATTAGGTTGTTGACTTCGAATTCCATTGCTAACTCCAGTCCTACTATGAATGCTTCGTATTTCGCTTCGTTGTTGCTAGCATCGAAGCTAGATTTGAGAGCAAAACATATTTTGACATTATAAGGGCCTTGTATGATTAACCTTCCCTAAAGCCTTCTTGAGCTGAGGATCCATCGACATGTATTCCATTCAGAATCTGCTAATACCAGTATACCTTCTTGAAAGGGTTCTTTTAGGAGACGTATGTATTCTATTATGAAATCTACCAATACTTGGGCTTTAGTGGCATCATAGTCCTTAAATTATACCTCATATGTGCTTAATTCGATCCTTATATTATACCCCATATGTGCTTAATTCAATTACACATTTCATCATCTGCCCTTATGCGTTGGGCTTACGAAGGATAGTGCAAAGCTGTTGGTTAGTGAAGACTGTTACCTAGTGTGCTTTGAAGTATAGCCTAAGTCTTCTGGCTGAAAGGACAACCACTAAGGTAAATTTCATCACAGTCCTTAAATTGTACCCCATATGTGCTTAATTCGATTACACATTTCATCATGCGACCCGATGCATTAGGCTTATGGAGGATAGTGCAAAGCGGTTGGTTAATGAAGACTATTACCTAGTATGCTTTGAAGTATAGCCTAAGTCTTCGGGTTGAGAGCACAACCATTAAGGTGAATTTCATGACCATAGAGTACCTTTCTTTTGGCCCTTAGAGCACGTAATTAATGTAATCGTTTATGCTTGTGTCCATCCACCTGAATGAGGATAGAAGAGATGGCCTTACTTCTCATTATAAGGTATAAAACAATTCTTCTCTTGGTATGGATTTGGCCAGGACTGGCGGAGTTGTGAATAATTCTTTCAGATTTGTAAACGCTTTGTCACAATCTTCAATCCACTTGAAGTCCATTGGGTTCTTGAGAATCTTAAAGAACTCAACACATAGATTAGCACTTCGGGATATGAAGCGACTCAAGGTTGTGAGAAGGCCAGTGAGTCTTTGAACGTCCTTTACTGATTTGAGAGGTGTCATTTCCAATATGACCTTAATCTTATTGGGTTTGCTTCGATTCCCTCCTGTGTAACCATATATCCTAGGAATTTTTTTGATGATGCTCTACATATGCATTTTTAGGGGTTCAATTTCATCCGGAATCCTTTCAGTCTATCAAAGGTCTCACAAAGATCCTTGTAGCCATCTGTTAGGCTTATGCTTTTAATAATCATGTTGTCTACATAGACCTCCATGTTTCATCTGATTTGTTCTTTGAAAACCATTGTGACCAGTCTTTGGGAGGTGGGTCCGATATTTTTCAGGCCAAAGGGCATAACCTTGTAGCAATATGTGCCAAAATCAATAATAAAAAACATGTGAACCTTGTCTTTTGGTTCCATCATTATCTGGTTGTATCTTGAGAAAGCATTCATGAACCTTCATAGGGCATGGACAGAAGTGGCATTGACCAATTGGTCTATGCTTGGGAGTAGGAAGTAATCCTTAAGGCATGCTTTGTTGAGGTCGGTATAGTCGACACATATCCTCCATTTTGCCACTTGCCTTTTTTACCATAACAACATTGGCTAATCATGTAAGGTATTTATCTTCTCAAATGAATCTGACTTTGAGGAGTTTCTGGACTTCTTCTTCTATGGCTGCCTAAAGAATGACAGCAAAGTGGCATAATTTTTGTTGCATCAATTTGATTTTTGGATCAATGTTGAGCTTGTAGGTGAAAACCTATGGGTCTATGCCAAGCATATTAGCGGAAGCCTATGCGAATACATTGAAGTTGTGTTAGAGGAACTAAATTAGTTCTTTCTTGACATCTATCAGTAATGCAGAGGCGATCTTTAAGGCCATGGAGGGATTAGGGGCCAAGTGAAATTTCTTCTATTGTTTTTGACAGTTCGTTCCCTTCTTCATCTTTGCTTTCCTTTTTATACTTAGGATAGTTGGGGAACGAATCTATTTGATACACTTTGTCTCTTGCCAGAGCTCTAACATACAACCTCCTGTATAAGTCTTTGTCCCCTCTGCATATGTTGACTCACTTGGTGTGGGGAATTTCACCTTTAAGTGGGATGGGGAGAATACCATGCAGAAAAGGAAGATTTTGGCTTGTGACCATGTTGTAGGTTGGCCAGTAGTCCACTACTAGGAACTCAATCTTTTCTGGTCTTTATGCTTGTCGCCACCTAACTTCATTGAAAATGTGACAATTCCTCTAACTTTGGTTGGCCGGTTGTTGAATTCAAAGATTTTGTGTTTGTATGGCTTTAGCTTTTTATGAATATTTTCGTCTTGGAGCTTACTGAAGGCGTATTAGAAAATTATATTTATGCTGCTTCCTGTGTCAATTAGGACTTTCATCACATCAAAACAAGTACCTTTGCTTTTATAACGAGAGCATCTTGATGGGGTATTTTGACATTATCCAGGTCAGCATCAACAAACTCAAGGGTCATATTCAGTTTTTCCCCTTTTTTTTTTTTCTAGGAGCATCACTTCATTCCCTTTATTGTTTCTAGAGTATTAGGAAAAACTTATCGTGTGTGGTCCTCCGAAAATGGTATTGACTTTTGCGAGTTGCATCGATAATCTAGTGATCCGTGTAGTTGTTTGAGTGTTGCTGACGATTGTTCCTCCTTCATTGGTTGGGTCTTTTGATGGCGTTATTTGGGTCGGCTAGATATTGTTGTAGGAATCCTGTTTTAAGGGCCTCTTATAAGGTTGTCTTCAATTGATAATAATCATTGGTATTGTGCCCTACGTCTTGGTGGTAATTGCAATATCTCGGCTAATTCAGCCAAGATGCCATAATCCATGATTATAGGAAAATATCTTCTCAGGATTTACTTAGAGGAAGGAAACTGGATTTGAAGTATCTTTGTTTTCCTAGGGGCCTTTTACCTTAGGCTTCTTGTCTTTCCTTTTCTCTAATAGGGCCTAGTTAATCTTTAGTTAACCTTTTGGACTTCTAGTCCTGCAGGTGCTCTATTTGTGATTTTCCATTTCATTTTAGGTGGTGATGAAGTTTTCATGCCGTATATAACATGATCTTAGAATTCTCCCTGGGTCTTAGGTTGTTTTTGTCAAGAGAGTGGAAGAAACTTTCATTCCTTCAAACTCCTTGAATGGCTGCTTGTATTGCAAGTTTAAGGTCAAGACCGTCCACTTCTGTGACTGCTTGGTTAAACCGAGTAATGTAGTCTCTTAAGGACTCATCTTTTTTCTAGTTTACTAAGAATAGGTAGGACGTGTCTTTCTTTTGGGGTTTGCTTACTGTAAAGTGAGTCCTGAATGCAATCGCAAGACTTTCAAAAGACATAATGGAGTTGTCAGCCAATTGGTGGAACCAACTATTTGCGGCTTTTCTAATGTTCCAAAGAACACTGAAATGATCCAAACACCACCCATAAAATTCAAAATTTAAATATAATGGTTGAAAAATAATTAGAAAATTTAAAACAATAGGATGAATAAAATTAATAAGTGGATTGGGTCAATGAAATTTAAAGTTGGTTGATTGAAGGACTTAGGGTAGAAAAATATGCTAACTAAAAGCTTAATGGAGATGGTGGCTGAGATCATGCCATGCAGCACTTTAAAAGAAACCCTAGACCCTAGCCTCTAGCCTCTATATAAATACCCTTTATTTTCTGTCATTGCCCTTTTAGGAAATCTACTACAACCCTAAGGTAAGAAACCCTAGACCCTAACCTCTATTTAAACGCTAATTAAGCAAAATTAAGGAAGGATTAACATTAATCAGCCGAGGTTATCTATTTTGTGGTAGAAAATGTGGTTAATGAAAGCAAACTAGGAGAAAGAGGAGGTCAAGAAACTTAGAGAAATTCATGATAAGGTAAGTGTGAGGATTTTAAGTGTTAAAACGTGAAGTTTATGGTGTTTTAAGTATAATTTCTGACAGGGATACTGGTAAGAAGTGAAGGTAGTAGTTGATTTTGGAGGTTTTTTGAGATTGGGAGAACCACCTTATAGTTGCAACAATAAGGCAAGACCTACAATCAACTCTTAATATTATGAATATGTGATAATGAGGAGATAAGATGAGTCTAAAATTGTTGAAGAAGGAAATGAGCATGATTTTAAGTTGAAGTCCTTCTAGGATTGTAGTTTGAGATGAAGAAGGTGATTAATATGCCTAATTTATGGAGGGAGAGATGAAACAAACATGGGGTCTAAAGTTAAGAATGTTAAAGGTGCTAAAATGAAAAAGTGTGTGCTTATAAAATTTGAAATTTATGGAGAAACCATGATGAAGTTGGTGGTTGCTGTCAAAACTAAACACTTTAGGCTTTTATTTTGATCTAGTAATGTCTCAACGAACGGGAAATGAAAATGGATAAGACTAAGCATAAACATGACCTTTAAATACATGTAAGATTATCAAAGTTTGTCCTAAAATGTCTTTGACAAAAATACAAAGTTTGAATGCAAAATTCCTCAAACCTAAAAAAGCAAGATTGGTACATGAGGCCGTGTACATACCATGCTTCTCTTAGATCCTTAAAAGATGAAGAAAAATAAGAAACTAGAGAAGCACGATAGGAACACGACACCATGCTTTTCCTCGTGCTTGTCTTTGTCTCCAATGGCGCATTGAAGCATTGAAGAACACGGGGAATACTCGAAGCCATGTTTCACCTCATGCTTCTCTTTGTTTCTGAAAGCATGATGAAGAGTAGAAGAAAATCGGAAGAAAACAATGTCGTGTTTTAACCTATACTTCAATCTAAAGCCAAAAATGAAGGAGAAACACAACAGAAGCATGATTAACATAGGTGATACGTTTCCCCTTATACCAGCCATGTTCTTCACCTGTCCTTTGTTCCCTCTTCAATCCTTGTCTAAATCGAACTAAACTAAATTCAACTTCTTCTTTAGACTTAAATAACCCTCTAAACATGATTTTTGAGTAAAATGGTTAAGTCAAGGAGGATTATGATATGTTTGATACACAGGAATAGGCCGGAATGGAATCACGATTCTGACTTCGAAGGAGAATTTGATTCTTCCTTTAATAAGGTGGAATCATGATTTTATTCCACCCTTATTAATTATATGCCGTGTAATTACTTTGTAATGCTATCCTGTATTCATATTTTGCATTTATTACTAAGAATATTCGAGACAATTACACTTTTTATCCATTGCATTCCATGTAATCTTCCAAACATAAGAATGGATTTGTCATTCCCAAACTCATTCATTCCAATCCATTCCATTTCAATCCAATCCATTTCATTCCAAATCATTCCTGCATACCTAACATGACATTAGATATAACAAAATGTACAAAAGGTTTAAAGGTAATTAATCATGAACTAATTACAGTTTCAATCATGAACAGTTTTGAACTTCAAGCCTTGTGGAGATACTCGAGGACCACATTGGTTATCAAGTAAATAGTAATTACATGTTGCTAGCTAGAATAGTCTCAATAAACGAATTAAGAATTTAAACTTGGATTAATTAAGTGTTATTTGCTGTTTGGCTACTTACTCTAAGAGTAGCACCCTTGAATTGAGAGTCTAATCACAATTTCGGAATGATGCGGTAGTTTAGGCACTTAAGGCCCTACGGATGTGTGGTTGGGCTTGATAGGTAATCGATAAGGAAATTTTCGAGATCAAGCGGATGACTAAGAGCAGGTATGAAGTTGTAACAAATTATGGCATTATGGGGCCCCGTATAAAAGTTACAATAAACCATGCTTATTGATGGCAACCTGTGAGGAGATGATCTAGACGAGATTATTTTCTTTCTTTTCTTTTTTGATAAGTTCTGAAGACTTATCGAACCCTCCTCTTCGTTGCGTGCCGAGGAACCTACCCTTTTGTTTGGTGGGAGTCTTGAGTTCTCTTGTGCATATTATATTTCTGGGATGCCAGGAATACTTGGTTGCTGACTTAAACTTAATTAATGTATATTGCATTAGCTTAGGCGTACATGACATGTGTGTGTGTGTGTGTGTGTGTGTGTGTGTGATTACAGTGTACTGGGCTTCATTACTCATTTTTTTATATTTCAGGTAATGACGAGAGTTTGTATGTGGACTTCCACTATGATTTTATGGGTTTTGGGATCGATGATTACGGAGCATGATTCCAACAAATTGCGATCTAAATGGAACTTTGGCAAGATTATTTAAATATTTGTTATGATTTCAATGGATGATTGTAAACGCTTAACTATTTTACCACTTTTAGGCTGAATGCTAAACTTGCATTTGGGTTAAGCCTAGCTCCCCTCTTATGATTGTTATCTAAAACTGTTTTAAACTTTGATTTTTGTTTCGCTCTTTTCTTAAGGCATTCTTACATAAATATTAACATAACGACTCCTAAATTTTGCATAAATCATCTTTTAATTTATTATGGTTTACAAAAGAGCTTAATCACAATTTCACAACTAAATATCATTAGTAAACTCACCTAGTTATTGCAAGCATTGTGCAAGTTTCTTGGAAGCAATGTGTGCGGAAAAACAATCATACCCTTAAGCACCCTAAAGGTTTGGCCGTTTCAGTTGGTATTAGAGCCTTAGGTTAAAATGATTAGGGTACTAAGCTTAGGATGGTGAGCAAGAGTGCAGGGTTGGGCATGCTATGATTATTGTGTGCTTGCTTGATTATTGTTCTACTGACTTAAAGTAATGACCCCTAAATGGATATCAACAAGTGAATAACAACTTGGTTAAACTTAAATGGTCATTTATAGTTGCTATAAAAAAAATGATAATTGGATATATATGATTGTATGGCATGATTTATTTCGTGAATGGTGAATTAAAGCAATAATCTGATTTTTGTTTTATGTGTGTTCTACATCATACACTAAATGGCAAGAAGAAATCAACGTGGTAATGGTGATCCACCTAAGGATTTACCTCCTCGACCACCATTGCCCCATGATCACGAGCAATTGATAGGCTTAGTCAACAATATGCTCAACATTTTGAGGGAACAAATGTGGTGGAACGAAAGGCTAGAAAGACATGATGAGATTAAGTTAACTGAGTTTATGAAGCTGGTTTACTCTTTCATTGGAGCTACTAGGACCCCTAAGAGGCTAAACATTGGGTGTACCAAGTGGAAATGGCATTGATTGCCTATGCAGTGCTAGGGAGAGGTTGTTGGCTATGCGATCTTCATGTTGCAAGGTGAGGCAGCTCAATGATGGGAATCCACCGGCCATTTGGTGAATGATAAGATAACTTAGGAGGCATTCTAAAGGGAGCTTTATGCTAAGTTTTCCCACCTAGTGTTTGGGAAAAGATGATGGCCGACTTCTACAACCTAAAGCAAGGGAGCAAGATAGTTGATGAGTGTGAAGTGGAGTTGAATTGCCAAGTAAAGTTTGAGAAGCAAAGGTTTTTGAATGGTTTAGAACCATGCTTGCTACAAGAAGTGAGGAAGTTTGAGTTGGAAACCTACTTGACTGTGGTAAACAAAATAGAGTTGATTAAACTAGGGCTTAAATATGTCAGAGACATGGATAAGAGAAAGAGTTTTCTTAGAAAGAAACCTGTTGCCCCATATCTTGTTGGGGCAGGACTTAAGGATATATGGGAGGCTCAAGTAATGCTGGGAGTCTTAAGAAAAAGCCTTCATGGCTAAGCCCTACACACCATCACATGCTAAGATGACCATGCTTGGAATAGACTAAAGATGCGGTGCATGGGACCTTACAAGAAGAGATGTAATGTAACCCTATGGCTTGTTTTGCTTGTGGGAAAGAGGGACACAAGAGCTATGACTGTCTAAACCCTATCTTGAGGCCACTATTTTATTACAAATGAAAGCAAAGGGGACACTATAGAAATGAGTGTAGCAAGTGGCAACAATGATGGAGGTCCATCTGGAGAAAGGAACAAGGGTGTTAGGAGAGTATATACATTTCAGGTTGAAGAGCCGAGGTGGAGATAGACACACTTGCAGGTATGATCTCTATAGTTGGACATGGCACATATATATTATTTGACACTGGAGCCACATACACTTGCATATCTGAGGAATTCACTAAGTTGTATACTTGTTAATGACGTGCCTACGCATTTGTGTGTTAGTTCACCTTTAGGAATGGGTGTTTTATTAAATAAATTATGTAAAAATGTAAATATATGTATAACTCATGTAGATATGCCTATGGTTTGTTGATTCTTGACATGAATGAGTTTGATGTAATCTTAAGTGGGATTAGCTGGTAATAATGTAAGGATTTATTGTAGACCTAAGGTATTGAAATTCATGAAGGAGAAAAGGGAGATATCATATGTAATAGATTTACATAAGCTTAAAGGCTTCCATCAATGGAGAGTTATCGGAGAAAAGTAGAATTGTGGTCTTAAGCATAGAATAGAAGGGAGATATGCCTGGAGGATGTTTCGGTGGTGCAAGAATTTAGGATGTGTATCCAAAAGAACTATTGGGATTACCACCTAAAAGGGAAGTGTGTTGATTGTATGTTCAATGTGGATTTTGATGAACAATATAATACATAATTAAACTATTTAATTGTTGTAAACTACACTTAACTAGTCAAATATATATATATATATATATGTGCATTATGTGCATCTTTGTGGAGTTTTTTGCAGGTTTTAGCAAAAATAATGGCTATTGAGGGCAATCAAATCAATTGTTCAAAACGCGACAAAGCTAAAGCCAAGGCCGATGTAAACCCCAGTAAACTCAGTAGTTAAGAAAACCCGGGAGTTGAAAGCGAAACCTTAATCCGATTCCGTTTAAGTCTAATGAGAGGAGCTTAGGAACCCTAAATTCGGCTTTCCTTCGGTTCATAATAAAAGAAGTTTTATAAAGTAAATGAATATGAATTATCATTCTAAATTATATTTTAGACCTTTAAAAGTTTTAAATTTGGGAAATTTTCAATTCCGGGCCTTCCCGAGCCCAATTACGGAAAAGCGTGCCCCGGGACCCCGAACTCAGAAAAATGTTTCGGAATATTCATTAGAACCGTAATTTTATAAGGATTCAAAAAATAACAATTTTATAATTTTCCGGGCTATAAAAATTACATTTATAGCCTTTTCTCGTGTTTTTGTTATATAACCGGTAAAGTAGATGTCTTGTCTACTATTCACAAGTACAACCTAACTACACACTACCATACCTATTCTTAATCCTTACAACTATTCATTTCAATTTTCTTTCCCAGGATTTTTGTCTCTTAAATAATTATTACATTTATTACTTTTAGTTACTTAAATTACAAAATATCAAATTTCACACAACACACAAGCCCCATATGGCCGGCGCCCCTCCCCTCTTTTCCCCCTCTCTTTTGATTTATTTTGCTATTTTTTCAATAGGAAACCCTAATCCATTTAATATATAAGCTAAATGTTCATTCTCTCTCTTCATTTTCACTTGTTCCAATTTTCTTTCAAGGAGAGAAAAACTCTCTCTTTCCCTCCTATTGTGCCGTGAGCCTCCCTCTCCCACTCTCACACATTCAACTTATTTCTCTTCTTTTCTACTCCAAAAATCCATGGTATGTTGATTTTTAAATTTGTTCTTCCTAAATTCGTAATGGCAAAGCTTTTTCTTGTGTGTTTTCCCATTTAATCCCATGAGCATATGCTAGGGACATTAAAACACTTGAACAAGAATATCAAGCCATCAAGACATGGATCTAATGTTTGTTTAAGTTTTTGTTGAGATTATTATCTTGTTTATGCATGTAAAGTAGGGATCTTGCATATATTGATGTTCATGCCATGAGACTTATGATTCATTGATTATATTTAGTAGATCTAGTGTTGAGACATTTATATCTTCATCTACATTCTTGATCATATGGTTATTTTGATTTTCATGCATAGATGATCATAAAATGTGGTCTTGCCTATGTATAGATATGTTAGATTAGTAGATCTCCATGTTAGAAGGCAAGAAAATTGAAAAAGAAAGGTTTTGTTAGAAATGATTTGTTGGAAATTAGGATGGATTTAGAACCCTACTTTAAAAGCCCACCAATCCTTCCAAACTCATGTTTTCATAAAAATTGGAAGGTATATTAATAGATGACCTTAATGATGATTTCATAAGTTTAGATGAGTTTAGGCATGATAAAAATGTAAAACAAGTGGTGGAGTTAGAATGAAAAATATTTGACATATGGATTAATAGTCAAATTGTAATTTAGAATATGCCTACATGAACACCTAGTATTTAAGTTTAAATTGGATGTTTTATGAGTTAAAATGAAGTATTTAGATGA